>VYZP01028753.1:0-78205 GCA_013400635.1 Hypocryptadius cinnamomeus | reverse complement strand
GAAATTCCTCAGGGGTTTTGATGAGTTATCTCAGTGAAGACAATGCTTGTGCAGTGGCCCCGATGCAGCAGAATTACTGTTGAGGGCAGGCAGAGTCCTTAGGACCAGCTGATGTAGGTGCTACACACTGGGATGGGTTTTCCCACTCTTTGCTCTTATTTAGAAAACCTTCTGCAATCCATGCCTGGATGTGTGATGACATACACACACATCAAGTATATATATATATATATATTTAAAATGCTTTAGGATATTTTGTTCCTTCTTTCATTAAATTATTTTAACCAAAACCAGCACTTCTGTCCCCTGACATTTCTTTTGGCTGTGTCTCAATCCACCTTTTGTTCATTATCTGCTTGATCTTGGTGTTTTCCTTCATTTCAATTCTTGAAGGGATTGTTTTGCAGCCCCAGCCTGGTGCCGTCCACCCCCAACCCACCTCCAGAGGGCAGGGGATATGGAGTGGACAAGGACATCCCATTGATCTGCTTCTGCCTGAAATACAGTGGGTTTTCCAGCTGAGCTTGGTGGGAGAGGTGGGAGGATGGAACCTCTGAGGCCAGTGAGCACAACTTTTTGCTTTGGATACCTCCACGAGAGCATCCCACACTCCACAGCAGCCAGCTCTGTTTTGCAACACTTTTCCCCATGTAGGACAGAGGGTCTTCTCCACCTTGCAGTGCTCACTCGCCAGCTCTGCAGGAGGGTAGGGGCTGCCCCGATGTCTGCTTTCATAAAGCCATTAAAAGAGCCCTCGGTGACTTGGAGATAGGGAGCAGGAGAACCCGGAGCTCTGTCCTGCAGCAAGGGCTGCAGAAAGGTTCCTTGCCTCTTACAAATGTTCCAGAGGTGGCTGGGTGTAAAAACCACTTTTTCAGCATGGCAAAGCAAGGGTAGCTCCATCCTCCCACAAACATTGACAGGGCAGGAACTCAGTCCACAGGGCAGGGACTTAGTCCATCTACCATGGGGTAAGGCTTGAACTTTCTAAAGAGAGGAGCAGAAAATGTCTCTCCTGACAAGGGCAGAAAGCGCAGTCGTTCAGGGCTAAACCAAAACTGGGTTGAAAGGACCAACTGATACCTTCTTACACCTTCCATGGACGCCCATTTCTAAAACAAGCCAGTAATACAAAATAACCTTACAGTGGAAACAGCTACCAGTGTAGCTGGTAGTGGATGGAAAAACTCTGGTCAGTGTTACGGGAAGTGTTTTGGATAATACCCTCGGTGATCAGAGATGCAGGCAGGGGCAGCATCGCTGCGGACAGCAGCCAGAGCCAAGCACAGCGGCTGCGAGAGCCGCACAAATTGCATGGCTCTGTCGCCCCACCGACACGCCGGGTGTGACACACTCCGGGTCCCCTGGCTCAGCAGTGCTTTCGTCCACCATCTGCCAAAGGCATCGCTTGAACCCTCAACCCTCCGGCCTCCTGCAGCCGCTTTTTCACGCTAAGGCTGCGGTACCGACCCGGGAGTACCGACCCGGGGGTACCGAACCGGCGGCGAGGACGGCGCGGGCCATGCACCTGCTGGCAGCCGGCAGGGCTGGGGTCGCGCACATCACCCCGCAGGTGGATCCCGTTCCGGGCGGCCCCACGGGGGAAGGGGCCCCGGGAAGGACAGACACAGCCCGCGCAGAAGCTGGGCACGCCCGGCGCACGGCAGGGGCCGGGCAGNGCGCTTTCCGGCAGCGAGGGAAGGGACGGCCCCGCCGTGGCCGCCGGGCTGTTTCCGGGGTGGGGAAAGGCAGGTGCGTGGCAGGAACGGGGCTTGGGGCGGCCGGGTTCGCCCTTGGGCCGAGGGGCGCCGGGGCGCTGCCCCCTGCACACCCGGCGGGCACTGGCCTGCGCCAGGAGCGTATGAGAGAATCACAGAGTAGTTTGGGTTGGGAGGGACCTTAAGGACCATCTAGGTCTAACTCTGCCTACGGCAGGGACAACTTTCACTAGACCTGGCTGCTCAGAGACCCTGTCCGACCTGGGCTTGAATACCCCGAGGGATGGGGAGGGAGCCCTTCTCCCGCGGAGCGCTGCTGCCCCGGGCGCCTCGGGTGGGGGCCGAGCCGCAGGGTGATGTGAGCTGTAAGGAAGGTGCACCCCGGGGCTGACAGGCGCCTCCTCGGGAAGCCGCAGTGTCAGGCTGGGCGTGCAGTGCCCCGCTGCCGAGCCGGGCAGCGCAGCCCCAGCTCGGCCGCGTCAGGCTCTGCTGCGGGACCGTGTGGCTTTGCAGGGAGAAGGGCGCCGGTGAGCGCAGGGCAGCTGGCCCCGTCCGTGCAGCCCGCAGCGCTCTGCAGGCTCCGGAGTCAGAGGAGCCTCGGGCACCTTTTCTAGACGCAGCTTGGCTGTTTGAGTACTGAGCCTGCAGGCATGACTCAGCTCTGTCTAAGTACAGCTGCTAAATAGGGAAATGTTCTGGAGAATAAATTCTAAATGAGCATAAATTGCCTTTCTTCTGGGGAGCTGCAGACACTTTGCACGCAGTCCAAGTAGAAACATCCTTTGGGAGGCTACAGTTTGCACCTACATGACCGTGTTCTGTCTATATGCTGTGTAATTACACTGTAGTTAAAATTGTGCAATGAGATGGAAAGCTTGCAAGAACTTTTTAACAAAATCTGTTGTGGCCAGTAAAAGTAATTTCCCTTTTCCATGTTAAAAGGAAAAGTGCTGTTCATGCAGTTCTCTGCAGAGGGGAGGTTAATCTAAATTCTTCCTGATGGTGTTCACATCTCTTAACCACAGCTGAAGTCCCTGAACTGCTTTCTGCAAAGCTGCAAGTCTATGATGAGATGCAGCTTCTCCTTAGTAATAAGCACCTCCTGAGGAGTGTTTAATTTGCTGTTTCTTATGGTCCTTTCAAAGAGGCTTTAAAGAGAAGACTTTAATCCGGCTTGTGGTAGAATTATCACTGCACGTGAATGAGAGCAGAAGGAGAATGAGGTTCAATGGATTGTTGGGTTTAGTAGAATCAAAGCTTAATCTAGTTTGACTCTCAAATTTGATTTGTCTCTGGTAAGTGAGAAATGATCAAAAGATACAAAGTAGTTCTTGTTGCCATATGTTTCTGAATGTTGAAATGAAGTGTAATTGCTGATGTTTCAAAGTTTTTCAATAAAATTCAATTAATGTTGTTATACACATATATGGAATTAATGATTCTGTTGGTTTTAGAACCTTGTTAATCTGTAACATCTGTAAAACATCCTTTTTCAATTGGTTTACAGCCAAACTTTTTGAAAATAAAGGAAACAGTAACATAACTTGGTGAATAATTCAGAGTTTGCATAATTTTCAGTCCTAGTCTGCATGACTAGTTTGAGTGTAAAAATTGCTGAGAGAAGGAAGAGGGCTGGACCCTGTTACATGAGTGACTTTGAATGCTGAGGTCTTTGAAAGGTAGCACACACTCTGCTTAACAGCTTGATGGAGAATGCTGTTGTTTTGTATTTGGACTGCCCAGTGAAAGGGTGGCCCATGGACTTGATGGGTCATGGATGGCAGAGAAGTGTGCTTTTGCTCTTTAGTTCTAGTTCTCAAGGGACTTTCTACTTAGCAGGTAGATTTTTGTTAGCAATGAAAATTTGTAATGGACTGCTGTAAAATCCTGTTCCAAAGTGCTAATTGGGATCCCTGTTAAGACTTTTTCTGCAGGTCAGAGTTACAAACCAGTCTCAAAGTGTGTATCTGCCACTCATGACAGCTGAGGTTCTCATGTAGCTTGGAGGTCATGAGTAGAACAGGGAAGCTCTGACTACCAACAGAGCAACTTCAAGGAAAGCCCTGTTCTCATGTCTGCTTTGTGAATGGTCTGAACTGTATTGAGAATCCAGGTATTCACCTGGCTTGGACCTAATGAGAGTTGTTACTACTGAGAAGTCAGTAAGGTCTTGGATTCTGTTGGCAATAACAAGTAGACCCTTTCTTCTGAAACTGGTGAGCTAAAATAGTGCTTAGGAGTTGTTAAAAAAAAAAGTTGTATGTAGACACTAGCCATAGTATTAATAGCTCTGATGTGGAGGTGAAGGAAAAGAGAGCAGAAACTTCCAGGGAGACAGACTAATAATAACTGACAGTATTTATTTGATTTTTTTTTCTTTGAGCAGATTCAGAACATTACAGAATTGTTGAATAGAGGAGAACTTGCCTTCCAGCTAGCAAGATTATTTTGGCTTGCCTCCTTGGTTCTGATTACATCTGTTCTGTCATTATGCAAGTGCCTAATGTGTGCAGCTATTAGTGATCACCATAGGAGCTGTATAATTGTAAATTATATGAGCACAAAGTAGTGGTCATATAATGACTATATGAATCTAAGTGAAGTATTGAATGTAAACCATATGAACTCAAATTAAGTAATTAACTTTTTTTTTCGCAGCGCTTCATACCCAAGTCCTGTCACCTAAACCTGAAATCGTGGAAGTCATGAGTAACTTCAGCAAAGAAGAATTTGAGTTGACCTTCCTTGATGAAGGCTTCACTGCCAAGGATATCCTTGACCAAAAAATAAATGAAGTATCATCTTCTGTAAGTATGATGGGAAAACCACTACATTTCATGATGCTACAAACTTATAAACTAATAGAACAAGTTGTCCTTGCAAATGATCCACAAGACAGCCCCCTCAAATGCTGACCTCTAGGCTTATCCTGTTATCTGTTGTTTGTAAGGTTAAGATGTGTGTTTGCTCTAGGATGATAAAGATGCCTTCTATGTTGCTGACCTCGGGGACATTGTAAAGAAGCACGTGCGGTGGCATAAGGCCCTTCCTCGGGTGACCCCCTTCTATGCCGTAAAATGCAACGACAGCAGAGCTGTTGTGAAGACACTTGCTGTTCTTGGGGCAGGATTTGATTGTGCCAGTAAGGTGAGATCTCTGTCTAACTGTCTTCTGATCTGTGACGCTGGTATCTGTGCAGCCTTACAAGACACGTTTCTGTAAAATTAAGCATAACTGAGTGGTGTTGCTTTTGTAGTTCTGATTACATTAATCATCTATGTAGAAATATCTTCTAAAAGTGTAATCTGTTCTTTCTTCAGACTGAAATACAACTGGTACAGAGCATTGGTGTGCCTCCTGAGCGAATAATATATGCAAATCCCTGCAAACAAGTATCTCAAATCAAACATGCTGCCAGCAGTGGTGTGCAGATGATGACATTTGATAGTGAAGTAGAACTAATGAAAGTTGCAAGGGCCCATCCAAAAGCCAAGTAAGTAATGCTAATTGTTCTATAATTCTTCATGGGTTCCCAAGATACAGAAATATCTGCTTTATCTGAAACTTGTTCTTCATTAGTTCAAGGTACTCTGCAAAACTGTGAAATAATAAACATGCTTTTAACCAGTGGAATCTAATCTTGTAGAGTTTACTGGCACTTCAGGAAGAGATACACAGAGCAGCTTGTATCTTTAAGCTCAATCTCATTCTGAGATCATACCTGCCTGGTGATGATGTCTGTTATACTGAAACTTAACTCCTCATTTTTTCCTGTTTTTAGGTTAGTCTTGCGCATTACCACCGATGACTCCAAAGCAGTCTGTCGTCTGAGTGTTAAATTTGGAGCTACACTTAAGACTAGCAGGCTTCTTCTGGAGCGTGCAAAAGAACTTGACCTTGCCATTGTTGGAGTTAGGTGAGCTGACAGTATCAAAGCACTTATTTAGTCATACCAAATAAGTTTCCTTTAAATGGTCTACCTGACAATAGAGATGCCTTTGCATGTGATGTCATGAGCTTATACAAAACTTCTTGAGTAATTTGCTGAATAGCAACTGATATTTTGTATCTTTTTGTAGTTTCCATGTTGGAAGTGGATGTACAGACCCAGAGACCTTTGTTCAAGCCATTTCTGATGCCCGTTGTGTGTTTGATATGGGAGTAAGTCTAGTTCTACTTCCTCTAGAACTACGGCTCAACTCTTGTGGCAAAACTGAATGAGGTGTACAATTGTTATGAGGTTAAAAGCTAGCTAAGTCACTGACTTGATCTTGTTGGAATTTTTTATGTCCTGGTAGCTTACTTTGACCAGCTTGGCAAAACTAAAATTGGCAGCTCAAACTCAAATTACTGCTACTTGAATGTGTGTTAGCTCTGTTTCAATTGTTAATGAAATGACTTCATGTTACTTTTTAAGCTAAAATGGTAAATTATAAACTGACATAAATTATAAACTTTTATTGACAGTGTTGCTGTTCATTTCATTTTAGGCTGAACTTGGTTTCAATATGTATCTGCTTGATATTGGTGGTGGCTTCCCTGGCTCTGAAGATGTCAAGCTTAAATTTGAAGAGGTATAGCTTTGCTAAGAAGTTCTCAGGTCATAGAATCTGCTTTGAGTGTTGATCTGGATTAAATAAAATCTTGCTTTTTCTCTTTGTATGCAGACACATTTGCAAAAATGTGTCTGCTTGGTCAGAAATGTAATTAAGAGGGAAAGAGGAATTAATCTGAAAACTAGAAATTAGATGAGCTCATTAGATACATAGCTAAATGACTGTACAAACATGCAGAAGTCTCAAAAAAGTAAAGCTGGTTTTAGCTACAGGCTTGATTCTTACTGGCATAGACTTCTTCCAGTTGGTGCTGTACTTGAGACTGAATAGATTGGCACTGCTCCCAGATAGGGTGAAAGGGTAGTCCTGAACCCATACTGTCCTTGGGGGTGGCAGCATATGAGGTCAGTGTCGGATTTGATTTTTGGACTAGCTTTTGGATCATTTTTAAGTTGTTCAGTGTTTTCCAGTCTGCTTTACCTCAGCAATAGCTCTGCTTTGAGAAGAGATGAGGGGGCTGAATATTGCTGGGACTTCCACTTAAAGCAGTGTTGTCAGAGCACCTTGCCTTCTAACCCAAGGAGGTGTTAAATGTTACATATTAACACAAGGATACAGTAGGTTACATAAAACATTTCCTTATAATAGTGTGAGCTAACATTGTAGCCCTTTTGGTACCTCCTAATGAAGTCTGGCTTCTCATAGTGCAGTATGGCACGTGTGAGGCATCAAAAGCAAATTATGTCATTGGGCTCCATGGCATGATACAGTCATGTTGCAGTTGGAGGCAGCTTCATGATAACTTCAGGACCTGGAAGTAACTGTTCATGAAGGCAACTGAATTTCAACTATGATGGTAAAGCCTCTGTATGTTATGATCCCATGAGATGACATCTTTAGGGTTTAGTAAGCTGTGGAATAGTGCATAAGTAGCAGCACTACAAGTGGACTACAAATCAAATTTGGAGTGTGGGGACTTGCAGGGCATTAATGATGGTTTAATGAGCCTAGGAGGGGTGATTTCCTTCAGCCTCAAACATGATCTGTTTTATCGAACTTTAAGCTGCAAGTGGTGTCTGCTTTTGTTGCTTTGTATTTAGTATATAGTAAATTTAATTTAATTTAATTGCAAACAAGATTTTGAATGAGAAGAAGCAAAAGCAGTCAATAGAAATTACAATAGATGTTACATGTTTCACTAGTATATAATTTTGAATTTGAGGGTCTTCATCTCAGACTTCTAAGGTAGCACCTGCTGAAATATTAATACTGGCATCTGATTTTTTTCCCTAGATCACAAGCGTAATCAATCCAGCACTGGATAAATACTTCCCTTCAGATTCTGGAATAAATATTATTGCAGAGCCAGGACGATACTATGTTGCATCAGCATTCACACTGGCAGTCAACATCATTGCAAAGAAAATTGTGTTAAAGGAGCAAACAGGTTCTGATGGTATGTAAATCAAAACCTAGACTTAGATCTAGCCAACGGTGTGTGTCTTTCCAAGACTTTTTCTCACTGGTGTCTCGACTTCTTCCAGATGAAGATGATGCAAACGACAAAACTCTTATGTACTATGTGAATGATGGGGTCTATGGATCATTCAACTGCATCTTGTATGATCATGCACATGTTAAGCCAGTCCTGCAAAAGGTATGCCTGTTCAGAAATATCACATATTAGTCACATATCATGGGTGTGGGAGAATCCTTGTCACAGCAGTCACTTCTCAGTTCACTGCTCCCTTCATGTTGCCAGACTCTGGTGTTTAACTTATGAAGCATGCAGTGGAATTAGCTCAAAGCCAGAGGTGAAGAACCTGCAAGCAGCTCTTCCTTTTCTTCAGAGGGGGAATGTTACACTATGATATGACTTCTGGAAGCTCTGTTTTAATAGTCAAATAATTAAACTCCACTCTCTTCTTTAGCGGCCTAAGCCAGATGACAGCTGCTACTCCTGCAGCATTTGGGGACCAACCTGTGATGGCTTAGATCGGATTGTTGAGCGGTTTAATATGCCCGAGCTGCAAGTTGGTGACTGGATCCTATTTGAAAACATGGGTGCCTATACTGTTGCAGCAGCTTCTACTTTCAATGGGTTCCAGAGGCCAACAATACACTATGTGATGTCAAGACCAGCATGGTTAGTAACTAAGTATCTTGATCAATAAGTACTTCTGAGATCACTGTAATAAATAGATCATATCAGTTGGCTTCCCCTTAACAAGCAATGGTAGTTTTGGTGCCACAGCTCTTGTAAAACTTCCTGGTGTAGAAGAAGGCAGTGCTTCTGAAAGCTTTTGCTGTGTGGTTAGAATACAGAATCATTATGAATTCTTTACATTTAGCTTCTATGACTTGTAATCAGAGACCAGTCAATCAGTTATAATATCTTTTCTTCTAAATTAGTAGCTTACTAAATCCTGACTGCAGGATGCAGGGATATTCAACAGTGTTGCTTCACAGAATGATCTATGTTTGTTTGAGAGCTATTCCTTGGTTTAGGTTGAGCTCTGGCTCAGTGCAGAGTGCTAGATCTCCATGGGAAGTTATTAAACAGGTAAGTAAAGAAAGCAGGACTACCTTTTAAGTGCAAGGGCACTGTGAAACTGCAACTTAAACAGCAGTTTAAAGTAGTGCTCTGCATTGCAACACGGGCTAATGGATTGCACCTTCTCTAGAAGTGGGGTTTCCTGTAAGAGGAAGCCCCTTACCTCTCTACTGGTATCTGCCTGCTGAACTGGCAGAGGACTTTTGGGCGGAAGTATTACCCTAAAGCATGATTAGCTCTGCTATTGGGTTGGTTTTGAATTTATTGAAAATCTTTAAGTTCAGGGGAATTTCTGACATAAAAGTAAGAGGAAGCTTTCTCTATTCTTCTAACCCTGCTGTTATAAGCAGAGTTTTTATTTTTTCTTTCCCTTAGTGAAACCTCCAGTTGATTGAAGCATTTTTCAAAACACATGAGGCCTTTAGACTTCCCTTAACATTCCAAAACTGTGTCTAATTGAACTAAAAATGTCTCTGTGGGAGAATAATTTGCTTTTTCACTCTATCACTAGGTTGCTGTTAAAATTTAATACTTGGTTTGAGGCATGCTGAGCTTAATTATGCAAACATAACTGTAATCCAAGGCCACAGCACAGCCCTCTTTCAGGCCTGTATGTGTTTTCTGTTTTGGCAAGAAAATTGTGTGATAAAGGCTGGCCCTTAACTGAGAGACATGCATCAATGAGATTATAGTGCAGATCTTTCTAGGACAGGCAAAAGTCTTTTGGAATGTCATCTACATATTCTAAAGGTGAGCAACTGAATTTGTGACTAGAAACTGAAAGATAAAGGACAAGATGATTACATGTGTCTTAAGTAAAAACCAGTAACACATGAGGAGCCACAAGTGGCACAACTGTTTGCCTTGCATACCTAAGACAACTAGAACTATAAGATGACACCAAGCTGAGTGTTGCTGTTGACACATCTGAGGGATGGGATGCCACCCCATACCTGAGGGACCAGGAGAGGCTTGAGAAGTGGGACTGTGGGAATCTCATGAAGTTTAACAAGACCAAGTGCAAGGTACTGCACCTGGATGGGGGCAACCCCTGGTATGAATCCAGACTGGGGATGAACAGATCCAGAGCAGCTTTGCTGAGAAGGACTTGGGGGTGCTGGTGGATGAGAGGCTGGACTTGACCCAGCCATGTGCTTTTGCAGCCCAGAAAGCCAAACCTATCCTGGGCTGCATCCAAACCTTTCTATGCATCTATGAACTAAAAACTCAAATCTATGAACTCCAAAAACTCAGTTAACTGAAGTTCTTATGAGGTTGTGTTTTAGTACAGCTCTTGTCTGAATATGGAAGGAGTTGCTTGGTTCTTACTGGTCTGGTCAGATCCTTTATATTCCTAGTCTGTTATCCATATTTTTTCTTGATTCAAGTTACCCAGTAATGTGAGGGTGTGGGATAAGTGACAGTCAAGTTGTCAGGGATTTTCACATCTGAAATTCTGAACTACTGAGCACTAAGTCAGTAAATTTGTATAACATGAGGTATACAGATGTAGCTGTATGGGTGCATCTTTGCAAATCTGAATCCTACACAGAAATGGTAAAATCAGCTTGGTATTGGCACTTACCCTAAAGCCTAGCCAGCCACAAGTGACCTGCATGGATTCTGCTTTTATTGGTTTTCATTTTTTTCCCTTTATGATAATAATATCAGGATTGCAGGTGATGCATAAAGAATTAATTTCATACTCAGTGGCAATTAAAAAAAAATGTACCTTACATTTTTAGGTAGATTGCAATGAAACAGTTTTTGACTCACTCTTTTTTTTTTCTTTCTAGGCAAGTAATGCAGCAGATCAAGGAGCAAGGGTTCCTAGCTGAGGTGGAGGAGCAGGATGTTGCTAGTCTGCCAGTCTCCTGTGCCTGGGAAAGTGGAATTGAATATCCAGCAACTTGTGCTTCAGCTAGTATTAATGTATAGGTAATATTTAGTAACTAAGTGCAAGGTTAGTCATTGAATTTAGGGCATTTGGGGGACTGTTAACTTAATTCTTGGTAGAATTTTTAAGTGTTTTTTTTAACATTTAGGTTTGGCATAAATGCAAGAAAAATGACTAGGAGATGGGTCACAATTATCTGTGTTCCTATGGAAACTATTTGAATATTGTTTTATATGGATTTTTATTCACTTTTCATGTATGCTACTAAAGACTGACCCTCAACTGTCAAACAAGTATTTGTAGCTTGTGTATGGCAGAACGGGCTAAGCTTAGTGCTTTGTGACCTACCTGTTTTAAAATAAAGTATATTGAAATAACTGGTCCTGTGTTTCATTAATCTGTAGAAAATTAATGTGTCATAGATGGCTCATACAGTGTATATGAGGGCAGACCAGATGCTGAAAGCCCAGAACTTACTAATAAATGGATCTCCCCTACCCTTGCTGTCTCAGCTGAAGTGAAGGAAGCCCCCTCAATGGGTAGGGAAATGGAATTGTCTTTTTTCATATGTGATTAGAAGAAAGTTGACTGTCAACAAATTGAATACTGTGTGAACTCTTGTGAATTCACATTTGTTTTTTATTACTGACCATGTGTGTACCAAGTTGCATACTGCTGGTTCAGTGCAGTGCTAGTTTTCTGCAAGTTAGTCTGCAAGTGCTGAGGCCAGCACTGGTGGCTGTTTATGAACATATCTAGTCATTAATGAGAGAATACAGCACAGGCTCCACAGGTGGCACACTGCTTGTTATGTGTGCCAGAACTAAAATATGTTGCAGGAAAACCCAGGAAGCTGAAACTGGCTGACAGTCTCTCTGATGTGTGTTGCCTAGGGCTTTAATATAAAAGAGATAAATGGGATTTGACATCTTTTGTATGTGCAATATGATTAGAAGCTCTTATTTAATGTTATGAAAAGATGTGCTACCCTTCTGCCTTTGGATTAAATGTGATAGCTCCTAGTATTTATTACTTAGTGTCATCTAATACAGGGAGTGTTGGTGATAAAATAGTCTGCTTATTGAAACAGAGAATTCTGACTTATGTTTAACCTATGCTAGTATGGTGCTACTTTTTGCACTAAAATTAGAGAATTTTTCTGATAAACTAATTGGTCCTACAGCTGGATTTGATCTATTTGCCAGAGGGTCCTAGACTGCAGGCATGCCATAGCAAATGCCTGATGTGTAAAGAGAAAGATCTTAATGTATCGAGTAAATACTTAAAGCTTAAGCTAACTTGGAAAAAGTGTTAAAATTTGAAAGGTGGTCCAAAGGTTGGCATTACTGATAGAAACTAACTCCAGCAAGAGAATAAAGCTCTCTTCCAGCTGTGTACAAGCAGCTCTGGAAGGCAATGTTTAACCTCCATTCTGTGCTTCCAGCAGCAACTCTCCATTAGCTGAATTAATAGGGTAAACAGGAGTGATGGATCCTCATTCCTGAGTCTCCTGAAGCACCCCAAGTGACTTTATTTGCTTTATTCCCAGCTTCAAGCTTGTGATTAAAATAGCACTTGCCTTTATTCTTATGCATATGGTAGACTTCAGTACACACACATGGTGGAGCCATAGCCTTAATCTCATAGAAGCTTTTTGCATCCAAACCAGGGTTTCCTTCAGCTTCTCCAAATTCAACTGGAAATGTAATGATTGTTACATTACCTCTGTAAACAGAGGTAGTAAATGGTACCCAAATGTTAATACTGTAATAATTCCACATCTTGCTCTGCCAAAGGTAAATGCATTTGAACAGGTGTGCAAAAAATATACTCTGAGGAGCTGCAGTTGTCTAAAGGCCAGGTAGCTACTTTTTCAAAGTGCCCATTTGAAGGCTGGGGCTGTTTTGAATCAGAAGGAAGTTCAGCTGTAGTGAGACCTTATGTGATACCTGCACTAACACCTGCTCTCCTGCTGGGCAAGTGGCACAGTCTGCCTCCCTCTACTCACAGCTGGTTGAGACCATGTCCAGCAGGCAGTTTGAAGGGAATCACTTATGGAAACTAATTAGTGAGCTTCACTGGGAAGAAGTTGGCAGGCTGCCAATTAATTTCTTCCTCTTCATTTAACTTGGTTGGTTATTTTAGCTATTTCACTAGGTTTTGTCTCAAAAATCCAAAATTTACATATCTACTGTAGGCCAGGACTGTAGAAACATGCTCCGCAAAAGAGATGTAGCTGACTGTAGTTCTTTACCTTTCTCTCCACTGGCTGGTATGTCACAGACTTGGCTGATGCTCTAAGCCATGTCTAACAAGTGTGTCAAGTGTTTAAAAATGGCTAATCTGAAGCATCTTCTGTATAAAAAAACCCCAATGGATTTTATGCTGGTGTGTCTTTAAGCACGACTTAACTTTCTCAGGTTATGCTGAACAGATGTTCTGGGCTTTGGGATACTTCATCTCACAGCTGCCTGGCTCCTGGCTTCCACTGAATCTTAGTTACCCATTTGTTAATTGATTTTAAAATACCCCAAGTGACAGCATTTGGTCATAGGGTGACTGTGGGTATTCCCTACAGTCCACAGTAGGGAAATTTGTTTATTGCTGGAGCAAGGACCATGTAGCAGAGATGTAACAAAGTAAGCAGTGAGCTTATATGGTTTAGTCTACCTCCCCTTGATGGCCTTTTGGGATATTAAAGCCTTTGCTCTCTTTTGCTGTGTTTATTAATCAAATCCAGTTGTTCTAACTGCATATCTTAATTACCTGGGGCAGGTTTGTCTGATACAGGAGAAAGGGAGGAGCTGCATGCCAGAAAAATTGAAATCAGCTGCATCTGTCTGATTAGCTCAACAAATATTATAGTTGGAGGCAAGAATAGCCTCTGCCTTTCAGCTTGCTCCTTGCTAGCCTTGCTCTGTATGGTGCTCTGTCTGTCTCACTGTGGGCTTTGCTGGCACATTAGCAGGGACTGTGGCATTCCTGCTCCAAATGTCCTTGATGCTCACTCCACTCTCTGGCACCAGTGATGGTGATGTCGATTCTCTTGGGATCACACGTGTAAAACTAAAGTAATATCTGAGGAAAATACCAAGACATCTGCCTGAGATGGCTTCTCATCACCCCATTTCTCTTTTCTATATAGTGAGGACACTTGAGATCTAACTAGAGGTCTAGCTGAGACCTCGTGTTTAGTCCCCGTGTAGCCATACATATCCTGTACTGCAGTTCAGCTGACATTCCTTGGTGCAGAGGTAGTTTCATATACCAAAAAAAGCTGAGAAACACTCATTCTCTGGAATTACATCAGATGGACAATCAAAGGTGGAAATGTTTTAGGAGAGATTGGAGAATACTGACACAGAGTGGGAGGAGGTAAGGGACAAGGGGAACTTGCTGATGGCAGCGTACCACAGGGCAGAGATCCCTTGTCTTACTGCATGACCATTTAACTCATGTTTTACTTTTTTAGCTGCTGTCTTCTAGGCTACCACATAGGCCTTGCAGACAAAGTGTCAGTGCACCATTTGCCATGGCAGAGTCAATTTTGCTGCCTCACTTACACCAGCAGAGAAACCCCGAGCTGGGAAGCAGCACTGAGCAGGGATCCCATGACTCCACCTGCAGGAGCAGAAACAAACTGGGTGCTGGAGGGAGCTCTTCTGCCACCGACCTCATCCCCAGAAACTATTATCCTTTAAACAGGTGTTTTATAGCTAAACACAGCATCAATTTGCAGCAAGATTTCCAGATCAAAACCAACCCTCTTCCACAAAAAAAAAAAAAAAAAAAGTTAAAAAATCATTATCCACAAGTATTGCAAGAGGAGCTTAGATGAATATTATTTAGTTGACAAAAAACAGAGTTGACAAAATATCATCAATCATTGCAATAATTATTATTTTTCATTTTCTCTTGAAAGAAGCACTGATCAGTACCCAAAGAAATGAGAGAGACTTGCTTTGGAGGGTGTCCCCGGTTTTGATTGCATCACCTGATTTTCTTTACAGTTTGAAGGCAGTTGGTATCTCCATGGTCATGGTCTGGTTTCAGGACCCATGGTCACAAATGCCTGCAATTCAAATTTGTCTTAAGCTCATTAAAGCACTGTACTTGACCACCCTAAAAATACACTGAGAGTAGGGAGCATATATTGGGGCTGGGACTTAGGTTTTGGCAAGCTTTGCTCTTGCTTTTCAGTTGGTTTTGTAGTTCTCAGTACAGGAGGTGTTTAGACCAACTCAACCACGGTGGTGCCACTTCTGGAAAGCTGATGATGAGCACCCAGAGGGGCACAGCCACCAAGATTTCCTTTGCAGGATGAGACTGAAGGTGAAGGTGAGCCCTTTGGGCATGAACAACACTGGCTCCTTGAGTCCCCTCCACTTCAGAGAAGTCACAAGCATTACAGGGAAATCACTGGTAAGCGAAGGGAGCTCCTTCAAGGGAGCACACTGCAGCCTTGTGTGTCCATGCAGTCTTGCAAGTATTGCTTCAGTCCAGTAAATATTAGACCCTTATTTGAATGTGTTTCTTGATGCTTATACCGCAGCAACAATTTTCCTCTATGTGTTAGTCTTTGCCTGAAGACAAAAGCATTAGCATGCTGAATCCAAACCTTCTTTTTCTCACTCATTTTAGAGAGCTTATCCCAGTCTTACCCACAGTATTCCCACAAAAAAGAACTGCCTTCCAGTTATAGTCTCTTCAGTTCATGCTCTCTAAGTGCTTTGCAAAGGACTAATTGGTTCAGCCTGCTTTTGTGGTGTGGAGCCAAGTGCCATGTTCCAGTCCAGACAGCAGACAGCAAGGCTGTGCAGCAGTTCAGGAAGGGAGAGAAAGGCAGAGGCACTTTCAGAACAGTGATGCAGAGACCAGTGCTCCCAGCTGGGCTGCTACCAACACCTTATCATTGCTAGGGATGAGGAGGCTCAGAGTACCTTGAGAGCTCAGCAAGCACTGAGTTTTTCAACAAGGAGCTGTGAAAGGGCAACTGTAGCAGCTCGGTACAAAGAATTCCCAAAATATTTTACAGGTATTTATTTAAGCTACCTTCAGACAGCATTTCCCTACCGTGTGAGAACAGGATTTGGACATTCAGTTGGCATAAGCATCACCTTTTATATTTGGCTACTAATCTCACTAGCTGGAAAAAAAAAAGATACTGGCAATCTTGCAAAGCACAGGATTGCAATGCTTGGAACAAGATAACATGGATGCAGTTTTCAGTAGGAAGTGCTGCTGCCCTTACTGTGAGGATAAGAAGAAAATAACCTATTGCATTGTTAGATTGTAAAAAAAAAAGCCTGCTGAAGAACTCCATTTACTCGCTGTTAACTATAGTCCATCAGTATCAACAGCATTTCACAGTAACAGCTCAATAAATATTTCTCAACAATGGTTGTCCCACTTTTCTGCAGTCAAAGCATGCATTAAACAATTAAAGCATCTGACTGAAGTGAAAAGCAAAAGAAAATCCAACTCGCCAGAGACTGCTCATTCTGGGGAGGGAGATTGCTCCTGCACCCCACCGGAATGGCCCCCAAACTCCTCATGGATCAGGTACTATGGCACTCACCTCTTCTGCCATCTGGGTTTCATTCCCCTGTGGGTTGTTTGGGCAGCCTGGTCTAGTGGAAAGCTGTCCCTTCCAGGGGCAGGGTGTTGGTCTTCAAGGGTCCCTTCCAACCCAAGCCATTCTCTAACTCTGTGATTGATTCTATGATTATTCCTGGCCACAAGCAAAGCAGGGAGGTGTTCCTCTGTGACCAGAGCCAAGGGAGCTCTCCCAGAGACAAGGACATGGTGACTAATTAGCCACGGAAAAGCCCACAAGATGGAGCTCAGCTCAAAAAAAATGCATCCAAGAAATTGTGTTGGTCAGAGGCAGGGAAGGAGGAGGAATGGAGTGAAATGGGAAGCTTTCAAATGAATCCCACAGTCCCGATGTTAGAGCACAGCATGAGTGAGATGTTACTAGAGTGAACAAATGCAAATAAGAAAGTACATGGAAAAAGTATGTACAAAGTAATAATTAAGCTATTGCACAGCTCAAAAAAGCCCCAGCCAAAGCTCTCATCCCATCCATTCACAGAGATGGGAAATGGGATGTGAGGGTTTTAATACACAGAAAACTTTGACAAGAGCTGGGGTTTCTTTAATTATTTATTAAGGTTGTTACCTCAAATGTCCTGTCAGCTTCCAGTTTCCTGCTTGGAGCCCAGTCTGAGACTTGGTTCTTTCAGTAACTATTTCTGTGATGTTTTTTATTCTTCTGTCTTGCTGAAGTTAATTTAGGTTTGCTGTTGTCAGAGTTTTTGGTTTTTTGGGGTTTTTTTTTTGAGTAAGTGCATGGAACTGATTTATGCCACCTTCTGTAGAGCAGCTTTGCAGGATTGCAGATGTCAAGTGCCAGTGGACACAAGGTGGAAACCTGGAAGTCAGGCTGGATGCAAGGAGAAACTTGCTTCATGGGGTCAGCCAGGACTAGTGGGGTTAGCCAGGCTCCATCTCTGGAGGCTTTTGAGACCTGACAGATCAAGGTCTTGAGCAGCCCTGAGCTGATCTTGCAGTTGATCCTGCAAGGAGCAGGAGGCTGGGCTAGAGATCTTCTGAAGTCCCTTCCAGTCCTGGCGTGCTTGTCATCAGCCTGCTCCCTAGTGGGTCTGGCCGTGCCATGGGGCTGAGCCCTGCAGAGCAGTTCCCTCCGTTCAGCAATGGGGTTTGCCAACACTACCAGCCTTGGCTGCCTGCCCCTCTATGGGGCTCTGCTTGGTGAGGGTTTGTGCTCCAGTCCTAAAATGGATCTAAACTGGGCAGCAGCCTCTGAGGAGCTGCTGAAGGGAGAGGACCCACTCCTGCCTCAAAAAGATGAAAAAGTAGCGGGGAAGAACTGGTAATGGATGTTAAACCAAAGACACAGCGTCACTGTTGGAACAAAGGGAAGAGTCTCATCCTGCTCCATGGCGTGAAGAAGATTCCTCACCCAGGAGCCCTGACGCTCATAAGATGGCCTCTCACCTTCCTAAAGCAGTTTTCCTGTGTCCCCAGCTGAATGTGCTGATCACTGCTTCTCCTCCTGGGAGAGCTGCAGGCATTTGGAGGGAGCAAATGGCTTCAAAAGCTGAGAAGCCTTCCCAGCCTCAGCTTTAGGACACAGGTGGTATCCTTAGGACAGTGGGAGAGCCGCTGGATCCAATAGCCATGCCAGCACCAGGGCACCGGGGTGTCCTCCCCCAGGAGAGGTGAATCTCAGGGGGGAAGGCTGCGGTGCACAGAGCCTGTGGGAGCAGGCCAGAGCGACCCGCGCCTCTGTGGCCGCTGAGCTGCCGCACGGCCCGGCCCTGCAGCCGCTACCGCTGCGCTCCTGGAAAGGGTGGGCCGAACGAAGAGACCTTAAAAGATACCTTCTCTTGGTGGCTCAGAAGAGGAAAGGTGCAGCAAAGCAGTAACGTGGGCAGAACGTAGCCGAAGAAGGTGGCGTGGGTGAGGGCTGAGCGGCACCATGGCTAGATGGCAGCAGCAACCCGCGCTAGGGCCTCGCTCCCCCTCACCCGGCCGCATCATCCCCAAACTGCGAGCCCGGCTGCTGCCACCTGCTCCTCAGCTCCAGGACCTTCCCAGGGCTGTGGTTACTGCCCGCACACTACTTTTCTGGGAGAAGAGAAGAAATTTCTTTGTTACCAGCAAATAAATTGACTGGCACTGAGGCAAGCTGAGAGGGAAACAGAGCTTGCAAGGAAAACGTAACTCCTTAAACCTTTGGCTTTTGAGCTCAAGGAAAGATGGTGGGGAGGGAAGAGGTCAGAGCAGAGAGGCCCAGTACACCCGCCCAGGGTGCATCCCTCCAGGTGGGGTGCCAGCAGCTCCCAGTGTTCTTCTGCCCAATGCCACCAAGTCCAGGGGTTTGTGGGACACAACAGAGACTCCCTGGAGTGTCTGCAGCCGATGAGAGGTAAGGGCAGGCTGGAAGAGTGAGGGTTCCCTAAAAACCTCTGAAGCAGATAAGTCCAGCCGTGCCCAGCTCCCTGCACTCCTGACCAGACGAGCATCCCATGGCTCAAGGAAGGCTGGAGACAGATGTCTTACAGTGCCTATTGCATGCATGGAGGTCACCCTTGCCCAGGGCTGGACAGCCTAATCTGGGTGTGCCCTTGGATGCACCCCAAGACATGCCCTGGGAAAGGCCCTGACTTTTTCCCACTGCTGCTGTCTCCTGCAGAAAACCACGCTGCTTGGGCAGAGGATACCAGTGGGACTGCAGAAAGGCAGAGCACATCTCTGCTACCCTGGCTTACTGACAGTGTCCCCAGTAATGCATAGGGACACTCTGCAACCATCCTCTGCCATCCTGCCAGCTCCTCTACTCTTCCTGAGTCTGTGCACCAGCAGAAAGGAAGAAAAGAAAGAAAAAGTGAAAAGAGGGAAAAAGTGCTAGCCTGATCATTATTTATTACTATGAGTGTAAAGTGCTGAATTGCTGGTATCTAATAAGTTTTTTCTGTCCTGAGCAATACCACACAATAAAGTACAATTTATCTTTGGGAGAGATGGATGCAGCTGAGCTGGTACCAGACTTAGGACAAAAGAGTATTGACGTCACCCTCAGGAGTCCAGCAGCAGATGTTTGACATCGTCTCCAGCCTCAGGCCAAAGGTACAAGCCTGGTACACAAATTACCAAGGCAGATTCTCTGGCCTGCATTAGCTGCAGGGTCAAGAGGGGCTAATCAAAATGTTCCCTGCCTGCATTAGGCAGCTGGGAAACCTCTTGCCACTGCTCTGCACAGGTATGGCTGACACTGTATGTGATTTAGACAGGTACCAGCTGCCATGTAGAGTGTTTAAATTATCAAGCAAAGAGCTAAAGGCATAGAAACATGGGCATGCAGGCTGCACAGGGGGCCATGCTGTGCCAGAGCAGGGGTGGCAGGTCCTGGAGGCCAGTGTAACCCCATATGATGAGTGCAATCCCCAGGTAACAATTTTACCCAGGTCAGTAACATCCTAAACTGTAAGGCTCTCCAAAAGCTTCTTTGTCTTGTAAGATGAGCACTGAGTTGGTATTTTCAGACCTCTACCCAAAGTGATCCCAATACCATTTAAATTTTGACCTCAAAGTGTATGAATGGTTAGAACTACTGTTTTTAGAGTTCTTTTTTTTCTTTTAGTTAATATTAGGTAACTTAACTAAGCTTTAGCTGATGGGTAGTAGCTTTGCTGCCTCAGAATCAATATGGAGAAAAACTTCTGCAATATTTTGCCTAATCTCTAATGATCCTAAACAATCTTGTAACATCAGTAAACTTTAAATTTATCTATCTATCTATCTATCCATCCTTCCCTTTTCAGACCATTTAAGAATGTGTTACCTCTTCATTCCTGCAGAGATCACAGATTTATCAGGCACAACTTCCATTTGTAAGAGCTCATTTTATCTCTTCCCTTTATACATCACATTTATCTTGCATATGCAATGTCTGTACTTTGCTATAGTTTCTACTGATTTTTTTCTGGTCCAGATATGAGGCTTACTGATTTGGAGTTCCTTAGACCATATCCTGGAGTGACTAAAAGAAATCCCAGCTAATAATTTGGTATCATGTTTGCTTGAGGCTGATTTTAGAAAGAGGTTACACTCTCATCCTTCTGTTCTTTGGGTGCACTCAGGTAGCTACCACCTGATCCAAGCAATTTTTTTCTGTTCATTTTACCAGGCTTTGGAAAGCTTTTCCTGTGGCATTTCAGGTGGCAGCAGCTCCTCAGCCTGGGTCACTGTCACCCATAGCAGTGGTTACAACTTTGGTTAAGGGAAAGAAATGAAATAGCTTGTCTTCTCACCACCATGCTGATGGCATAAAGAGTAAAATATCACTATTCTGGGATGAAAAAAACCCAACTTGTTACTTTAAGATATGTGGATAAAGTTAAAAACCTGCCTGGGTCAAATACATTCACTTCAGCTCTTCTCACCTGTATGAAAGCCCAGTTTACCCAGGTACTAACTGTCCAACTCCATCACCTCTTCCAGAACACAACAGAGCATGTCTATGGGCTCCAACTCCTTGTAAATCAACTAATTAATCAAATCAACTCATTAGTCAAGATGGCCAGCCAGCCTGCTAAGGCTGTGGTCAATTCTCTGAAGTACCAATAATCCTCTCAATCCCATGGGCAGAGCAAGTGAACTTTGAGCTTTGTTTCCAGAGGCAAGCCCACCATGCCAACCCCTGAAGCTGGGTCTTAACACCTCCCCAACATCACTCTTTTTCATATTAAAAATAATTTTCCCCTATTTTTAAGGAAAAGGCATGACCTGGAATCAAGCTGGAGGGTAAATCTCACTGCTGTTCAATGATGTGGGTGGCTACTTACCATCAGCAGGACAGACTCCCTCACCTTTCAGGGCTTGGTTAAGCGTTGAAATCTGTGACTTTCAGGGTGTGCTGGGCCACCCAGAAAATATACCCCCTGTGGCAATGAGCTTCTGGTGCAGGTGAAGAGAAGATGCAGGCAGGGATGAGTACAGTGCTCCAGTAGCATCTCCTTGCAGCATTCAGAAATCCTTTCCTTCTGCATCATTGTCATGCACAACATGAGAATGTGCCATTTTTCCTGCTTGTGCCCTTTTCCTTCATACACCCACAGCAGAGAAACCAACTGATCCAATCTTGGCAGCCACTTCTCAAAAACCCACTCCAAATTGAACCTATTTCCTAGAAGCAGGTTTCTCTTATTTAAACTGCTAATTTGTCCTTATTGCCACAAGGTGAGGAAATGACTAGTGATTGAAGGGTGATTTAAATCACATTACTGAGGAAGGAATCAACTTCAGCAGTCTATCTTCAGAAAAAGCCTTTAAGACAGAGCTGTGGTGCTGATAGAGATGAAAATTTTGAAGTGACTCAGACTTCAGGACAGAGGTGGGAATTGCTCATTCTAGGGAAGAACAAGACAACCCCAGAGGCAGGACATTTAGCCTTGTCCTTAGGAAAGTACTTGTGAGTATAAAGCAGTGCAGTAAGGAACCACACTGTCAGTGTGCCATCAGCTTCGTGCACTGCTGGTGGCATCAGCTGACAGACATTTTCAAGAAAGTCCCCTTGCCACCTGTGCCTGCTGCCTGACCACAAGTTCAGCTGTGAGACAGCTTGCTGGGATTTATGGGACACCCAAAGCAAGCAAGCATGGGCTGCTGGGGGAGGTACCATCAATTGGTGCTGGCTCAAGCATAAAAAGGAAGTTTAAAAACACATGCCACATAAGAGCACTGAAACTTGCAGCTGGGTGGAAGGAGCCTAACAAAGGCAGCTGGCACTGAAGAAAATAAAATTAGAAAAATGATGGTGTAAATGCAAGGAACAGCACAAACCTTGCTAGTTGATGGTAGAATCACAGAATATCCTGAGGTGGAAGGGACCCACAAGGATCCTTGAGTCCAGCTCCCAGCCTTGCACAGGACCATTCCCAAGACTCACACCATGTGTTCAGCAGCATTGTCCAAACACTTCTTGAACTCTGTCAGGCTCGACAGGTGCTGTGAGCTTTGTTTTGAGAATCAGCTACCAGAATATGGAAATTCATCACAATTGTCCTTCACAGTCTTCTTTGTCCCTTTCCTTGTATTCTAGGTGATACCAAATTCCACCAAAAAATGCAGGGGAGTGCAAAGCACAAGTGCCTTAAGAGTAACTTTGCCAGACAATTGCTAAATCAGAGAAGAGAGAGAGAAGACTTGAGTCCCTTCCACTGCCTTGGTTGCCAGACCATCCCATGCATGGTTGCACTCATGCTGCTGGGCAGGGATGTTTTATTCCTTTCAAGCATCCTGCCCAGTGTGGATGCTGTGAACTGTGCAGAGAAGGTGAACATGGTGGGCTGCAAAGTCACCCAAAATAGGAAGTGGGGTTTCAGACAAGTTGCTTTGCTTTGAAAGAAAAAAAAATAAACTCCTGGCTCCTTTTTTTGTGTGTTGCCATAGCAACTGAGGTGTCCCTGGCCTCTGCTGTGTGGACAGCATCATCTGGATACCATGTGGTGGGCACAGGAGGGGCCACATGGAGGTGTAGCCAGGGTGGCCAGCATCTCCCTCACAGGTACCAAGGGAAAGCATCACATTCAAAGGAGAAAAGGGAAAAGACCTTTTTTCTTAGGTTTTTGTTTGTTTGTTTGGTTGGTTGGTTTTTTTCACAGTTTCTAGCAGCAGTGCTGGCAGTTATTAAAGGTCTAAGCAGACTTGGAGTTGTTGAGTTTCCTCAAAAGAATAGTCCTGAAGGTTTCACCAATGTGGCCCATGATGCCTTGGTCCCAAAAGACATTGGTATCCTCATGGGACAGCTGGAGTCCCACAGGGGGCTGCTTGAGGAGCCCTGCTATATGCTGCAGCTGTCAGCCAGTCCCACACGGGACTCGTGATGACATGCCTGAAGCACCAGGAGCTCAATGAAAAGTGGATGTGGAATTCCCTGCCAAGTAATTCAGAAGGGTTCAACAGCTGCTTTTAAAGCTGACTTAAGCCATTCCTGCTTAAAAGTAAAGTTCTTCTTTTACACATGGTTATCTTTAGCCTCCAGGGCTACCCAGGTGGGACACAGCGAGGCTATGAAAGCCAGTTTCACCAAACATCACATTTCTCCAGAGTGGTCAGGGTGTCTTCTAGCAGCAGCTCCCTCAGGCCTCACTGCACACAATGCTGGTGAGATGGAGGATGGTGCACTGTAGGGTAAACTCTGGCACCTGAAACCCATTTCAAGCACGAGCACTGTCCACAGTGTGCAGGCAGCCCTGCTCCTCGGTGTCACCACACACATGCAATGGCACTACCTGTGTCCTTTAGCAGGCATCAAACCTGCTTGTCGTGAGCCTCACATGTATTAATAGTTCATAAGGAAAGCAGCAAAGGAATAACCATGGCTGTGCAACACTAATGTCTAAATTAGCTGAGTTTGTTTTATTTTCTCCAAGGAAAGTGTCTGTAATGTTTGTGTTTTGTTCCTGATCATTAATGGCATATTAAGGCACAGTCGGTGCACCCACCTTGTCCCTGAGGAACCAGCTGCCAGTACTGTGCCTGCTGCCCATGCATCCACTCAGCAGTAGAATTTGCCCTGAAAGGGGCCCAGGAAAATATTAAAGAAAAATATTAAAGAAAAATATTAAAGAAAATAATAGAGGAAAACCACACGTGTTCAGTCATTGCTGCAGCCCCAGGAGTGGGGTGTTTGTTCACACCAGCTGGGTCTGCTGGGAGGAGGGGTCTCTTCTCCCACCCCCATTTTGTGACTGAACCTTTGCACCAGAGCGGGGAGGCTGACGCTCCCACACAGCAACGCAGAGGCAGCTGGAGATGGGAAGCCTGCTGCTCTTACAAGCTGCAGCAAATGAGGGCTCAGTGTCCCCAAGAGGATGATGTGCCCAGCTCCATGCTGTGATGCTCAGCACATGGCATTTCCCCAGATTGCTCCCAAAACACTTTAAAAACCATTCACAAAGACGTCTTGCTCCCGAACAACCCAAATGAAAGGCAAATTCCAGCTTCAGGCAGAGAATTATCTGTACTGGCTCTGTTTCTCCCTAACTCAGTTCTGTTTCTCCATAAGAGGGGATAGGCCAATATCCTAGCGAGTTAGCTGGCACTCATCTCTGAGCTGGGCATCTCAGTGTTTCTTCAAACAAGCCTGCTTTCTCTTATTGCTCATTATTCATATTTGGTTTAAGACCTGGCAAGGAACACCCCAGCCCTCCTCCACAGATCTCCAGCACAGTCTCATGGCTATGTGTGGAAAGCGTGGGATGGGCTGTCCCTGCAGCCACCGCCACGGCGAAGATGCAGTAAGAAAATTCAAAGATGAAGAAGAACAGTTCTTAGAAGCAGGAACAAGGGTCCTACAGAGGTGAAAAGGAGAGGCTGCCTGCCAGATACCTCCTTTGGAGTTCATGCTGGTGCAGGCTGAGCACAGTACTGACATGGGCTGGGTTACAACCCAAACCCCACATGGGAGGAACAAGGTGTTTCTCCTTGCATGTACCCAAAATGGAGACACCAGGGGGAATAGCAGTTTGCATCTTCTCCTGCAAACAAGTCAAGGAGGGATTAGAGGTGTTTTAATACATAGAAGAAATACATGGCTGCTCTTGTGAGTGAGGAAAGACTGGAGCAGAACCACACAGCCACAGCACATAATTATGCAGTCATTTAGGTTGGAAAAGACCTGTAAGGTCATAGAGTCCACCACTAAACCACGGCCACATCTACACATCTTCTGCATACCTCCAGGGATGATGACTCAATCACTTCCCTGGGCAGCCTGTTCCAATGCTTGATTACCTATTCAGTGAAGAAATTTTTCCTTCTATTCCTAAGCCTCCCCTGGTGCAACTTGAGGCCATTTCCTCTCATCCTGTTACTTGTTAGTCATCCCCACCTGGCTACAACCTCCTCTCAGGTAGTTGTAGAAAGCAATAAGGGCTCCTCTCAGGCTACTTTTCTCCACATGTTGCTGATGAAAATCTAGATTCAATCCTGTCTCGGTGTATATATACCCACATTTAAGCTTTAAGGATAGTACTAATTTGGAAACTAAAAAGCAGATAGTGACTAGATAGTGACTAGAAAGTTGTCTGTGTCCTGACCTGGGAAAATCAATTAAAGTTTATATTGTGGGTGACTTTGACATGATGGGACCCTTAGGCAGGACTTGTCCCTGCTCCTGTTCTCTGCTGTAGAGAACCCATCCCCAGTGCTGGGAAAGAGAAGGCATAGCCAAGTGCCAGAGAAAAATGGGCTCCCTTGCTTACACCTCATTTCCTGCAGAATGGCCTGGGTGACACTGCAGAGGCAAATTTCACCCAGCATGTGATTTGTCATATTTGCTGTAATATATCTGTGACCATCTTGGATTTTAGAGTGTGACCCACCTTCTGCAGTAAGTTCCCATACTGCTTCATGGAACAGTTTATGTAAAGAAAAAAAAAAGCTAAGGCAAAAGAAGCTGCTGAAGTCCTGGGCAAAGGAGTTGCATTGTTTTGGAAAGGTAAAGAAATGCTGGGGTGAGTGCCCTGGGAGTACAGTTGTGAGCTGGCAGTGGCCAGAGGTTTAGTGACACAGCTCCCAGTGCCAGGTACAGGGTAGAGAAGACACTAAAGATGTGTTCAAAGCTACAGTCCACAGGCAGGGAGGGTTTGAGGGAGCTGATCATGACCCAGGCCCCAGCAACACCAAACACCAAGGTGTGGGAATTTGTGTAGAGAGGAGCAAGGAGGGGATCCTGCTTCTCACCTTCATGTGAGAGATAATTCCCTCTAGTGACAGCCCAATCAATACAGATTTTGTTTGTGATAAATTGTTCCTCCATCAGGAAGAGCCAGTAAGCTCTTAAAATAACCCACCCAACTGGTGGTGGTGACCTTGCCCGTCTGTCCCCAAAGACACGAGGCTGCTGCCATCACAGTTCCTTTCCTCCTTCTGGCAGTAGTTTCTGATGTGTGTGACATGGCTGAAAGCCTGGGATTAACCTGACCCTCTGGTGATGCACAGGTTGCCCTTTAGCCACAGTGAACATGACAGTGTTCAGAAGTGTGTCTGCATCCAAACCACCACACTGGATACGTGTAGGCAACAGGTAAGGTCTGCTTGTAGGCACGCTGCTCCCAGCGATGCAGGCATGTCTCCAAAGCTCCTACACAGAGATGCTCTGCTCTCCTCTCCCACCCTTTTCCTTCTTTTCAATAAAGCATCTCTCCTCCCTAAAGACATAACAGCAATTATCAGGTTCATCAGCACTGTATCTGCCATGGTGCAGCACAGGGAGCTCAAAATGCCAGTCTGCCCACTGGACCATTAAAGTCAATGGCTGTTCCTAACCTTTAAATATGAATAGAGCCCTGCATAATGGATCGAGGACTATCCATGGAGACCATCTGCCCCGTGCTTGCAGAAATGTTCACGTTGTTCTTCACAGGAGTTTATTACTCAGAGGCTAAAGCTAAAAATACATTGCAAAGGGCCTGATTTAAAAACAAAGGGCCAATTCAAACTTGGCAAGGGAGACACCCAAGACTGAACCCAAGCACCTCTGCCAACCACACTGGAGTTAGGCTGCAACCAGACAGACTTTATCTGAAAGGCAATGACATAATTCTGAATTAGCTTAACAAGACCTGCAATTCATACAGAAAAGCCTGAATTTATGTAGTTATTAGCCAGAGCTTTCAGAGTGTTAAATATCTCCATGGCGAGAAAATAATCACATAGGTTATTAAAATGAGGTAAAAATGGACATAGTGATGAGATTTTTTTGTACTAAACTATTTTTGCTAAGTTTGACTCCATTTTTGACTAAAAATTCAATTCACAAAAACACTTAAACCAGTTTACAAGTTGAAGTTTCCTATTAATCACCTGGACTTAATTTCCCAAATGATTAACCCCTCTACACAACAGTCCCTCTATGAAAGATGTTCCTGGGAGCCCAACAAGCAGTAAAGCTCTCTTATCTTTTCATTGATTTCTTAGCTGGTTTTGAACTCTGCCTGTATCAACATGGAAATGACATCCTGGAGGAGCCTGGAAATTGTTCTGAGTCCTTGCTAGTCCTTGAGCCAGGAAAGCAGAGACATCCTCTGAGGAGTTGCTCAAGCACAGCCAAGATAACCAAAGCTACCCAGTGACTGTGGATGCACAACCTCAGCCTCTGAAGCAGGTCTGATTTTAAGAGAGCTGCTTGGCAGCAGCAGATAAAACCCTTTCTAGTACTTAACTGGCCTTTTAATTAAAAGGTTCCCCATATCAGAAGCCACCTTTGAAAAGCTCAGCCTGGTTGGGCTTCAGAGCATCTCTCATTTTCCCTGGGATGCCGTGCATGACCACCTTTCCTGGCATCTTCCTTCACTTCTTCCCAAAAGGTAAGCTGGGAGCATCTTACTCACACAATTTGTGCCAGTCCCAGTCTGAAATGAAATTGTCTTGCCCTGAAAAGAAGAAAGTCCTTAAAAGCTATGAAAACAGTGAGAGACAACTGGAAAAACTCGCAAATCTGGGATTGGAAAGTTTAAAGAGGCAAAGGGAAAGACAGAAGAAATTGGGTCCGATGAAGCAGGACACAATCCCAGTGTCTGCACAGGGCTGTGCAGGGGCTTGTCAGACTGTGGCAGGCAGCAAACTCCATCATGGATATCTCGGCACATTTCAGAGAAAAAATTGTAACATCAAAGAAATGGGAACTTTCTAACCTCTAAAATTTATGTTCTTTCATTTCTTTCTGCAAAAACATGGTAAGCTTATTTATCAAAATAAGCTTCTGTAAGGATATTTTTTTCCTCCATATGAGAAGAGATTGGGCTTTATTAAACAGCCACTTAAACTTGCTATTCACTACAGTCAGCAAAGGAAACCAGAAGAATTCAGATGCCAGGAAAAAGCAGTAATATTTCCACTTAGAGAAGCAAATTAAAAGAGCCGCTGCATTTATGAATGCTGTAGCGAAACAGTTTTTAAATCTTTGGTACCCAAGATATCATGCAATGCTTGACTGATTATGCCTGACTCATTTTAAGAATGCAGAAACAAGATTCAAATGTTGTGGTCCACCTCAGAGGTACCATCCCAGGACAAGGTCAATGACATTCTTTCACACTCAGAATGATACAGAAATTATAAAGCCCATGGTGGCCAGTTCACATCTCAACAGCTGCTTTTGGATCCAACTCATGCAAGAAGAGTCATTAGTGTAAGAACATCTGCAGCATATCTAACACTCCAGCATCTCCTGGCAAACAGACTGACAGCATGAACACAAGCAGGCTGGAAACAGACTATCAGCTACCATGGAACTACATTTTTTTCAATAGTTGGGCTTTTTTGCTGGGCTCGCCCTGGGAAAGCAGGCAGGCTTCTGATAAACATCCCTTTCAGGGCTGCCTCATCAGCAGGGTGTTGTGGTTGAAAGGACTGTTGGTTTAATTGCTCAAATTTGAATTTCCAGGGTTAAAAATGAACACGCTCTTTTGCTGGCAGCACTGACACAAGTTTGTATTGTAGACCAAGTCTGATTAAATGTATTTCTGCTTGGATATTGCAAACATTTCTCTCTCTTTGTTCCAATATTAAAGTATTATCACGTACAAGAACATTCTAGTTCACCACTACTAGAACATTCTACACAGCAAAAATCCCTTCATTACATGCTCAACATTAACTTCAGGCTAAATAATTTTTTGATACTTTATTTTGCAGAGAACGCAGGCTTATGCAGCTACTGGCAGACCTGATGAATGTGAGAAAACTGCTTCCCATGCTACCAATGTCAAATGTTAATCCAGCAAGTACCTGGTACCTGACAGGAACTTTATTTTAAAAAGCTGTGGTCATGGTAGCCCAGCCAGCAGGGCCAGCAGCTTTTCCTTCATTGCCTTGAGTTGCTCTGCATCCAGCAGAAATTGAGTTATCACCTTCCTGCAATCTTTACCCTGGATTCAGCGGGGATGGAGCTGGATCCCACAGGCACCAACACCACTGTGTTAACCCAGCCACAACAGCCAGCTCCCAAAACCCCTTTGCATTTAAAGGCAATGTGTCTCAGACAAGGCTGACAGATGCTGTGCAGGGAGCCATCCTTGTCCTTCCCCAAATACCTGACACTAGGAACTTGGTGCATGGCTTAGATCAAGACAGGCAGTGACAAGAAAAGTAGTCTTTTATTTCAATTAATATTTCTTGGCATTAGGCAGATATTAAATAACACTGGAATGCACAAGACTATTAACATATCAACAGCAAAAGGGAGGAGGTGTAGCCAAGTTGAGAACAGCAGTGCCAGTCACGTCACCTCGGGGCACTCAAAAGCCATTTAACGCAGCAACCACCAGAAAGTAGGACTCCACTGAGAAATACAAAATGAGGATGAACTCCTTTCAGGTCTTTTGTTAATACAGTAATACCGGAATGACTGACAGTAAAAATGAACAAATATTTGCATTCAGGAATTAAACAGAGTGAAATATCCACAAACTGCTAGTCATGCATTTCTTTTGGAACAGCAATTTGCTAATGCATAAATATCACAAAAAAACAATCTCCAAGATTTGAATAAATCACAGACGACTAGAAGAAACAAAGCTTGAATTCTATTTTATGCCTTAAATAGATGACCTAAATATTTAAAATTTTACTTCACCATATATATATAATTTATATATATATTAAAAGAAAGTAAAGACCATTAGATAAGTGCAAGCAATTTTCCTCAAAAAGAAAATTGGAACCATGCCCAGGAAAGCTGCTTTTTTTTTTCCTTTTTTCTTTTTTTTTTTTTTTAACTTTCTACTCCATTCAGTCCACTTTTTTTTTCTTTTTTTTTTTTCCAACATAGTAATTTCTGAAGCAAAATAAATTATCTACCATCTGCTATTTTGGGTAAAAGTCCTACCTAGCATCTTCTCGGGAACTATGGGAACATCACCTTTCTCACGGACTAAGTGAAGTGGTATCTCGCCAGCCATTGAACTCTCTCGTAGCTGCATGTAAACAAACCTTTCAATTAATGTTTAAAATGTGCAGAGTGAATGGTAACGTTACGGGGAAGCAGAAACGGAGCTGCCGCAGGAGAACTGCACTGGTGTTAGTGGGGGAGCGAGGGCTGGTTCGCTCGGACACGCACACACGCACACAATCTGGCAACGGGATCTTATCCGCGAAGTGTGGAGGGATGGTTGAGAAGGCATCCGTTTGCGAGCAAAGCTTGAAGGACACAAGCCGAGGTTCTCTGAGCACACTGTCCGCTTTCATCAGAATTGACTCGCGCTGCTGGGGTCGCACTGTAACAACCGCACAATGGAGGGATCGCTCTTGGCACCTTTGATGAACTCTTCCAGAGACAGTTTACCTGACAGGGAGGACAATCAAAATGGAAATCATTTTTTAAAAGTCAGTTGTTCCTGTCACCACTGCTGTAGCAAAGAACCCCTCCTCACCGAGGCAACGTAACATCTATTTAATCTATCGCAAAGGCATCGAGGGGAATTCAGCAATGCACAGCAGCTAAATCCTACTCAAGCCTTTAAGCCCAAATGCATTTTTCTTCTGCAAAACAATCCAGCATAATAATTGCTATTTCTTTATTTAAAAAGACAGTCCCAAATCTAAAAACAACTGTTCCAGTACCATTTGGCAGCTTTTTATTCAGAACCAGACTATATGAATAACGTGACACATGAACACAAGGTATGGTACCTGAACACATGTATGCTTTGAAATGATGCTTTTATTACTACAAGACTTAAAACCTAAATATTCCAAATATCCTCACTTTGTCCTCTTGTTTCTTGTGACACGTGGGGCTGAGCAGTCATGGCTTCTCTGGCACCTACAAGGTTGGACTGGCGTTTGAGCAACCTGATCTAGTTCAAGATGTCCCTGCTCATTGCAGGGGTGTTGGGCTATATGACCTTCAAAGGCCCCTTCCAAGCCAAATTATTCCATGACTTTGCAAGTCACTTGCTGTGCCCTGCTGGGTGTACAGGAACAGGATAGGTTTTGTTTTTTCTTTCATTACAAGCAAAGGCAGCCCTGGGGCCCACCTAGTGCTATGTGTTGCTCCTGATTATTTCTGTTTTATACATCTTTAATTTAGGCCAGAGGAACTGACTTGGACGGACCTTGTAACAGTCTGAGGGTCTGAAAATTGATCTCTGAAGGAGCAACCACCACAGCATCCCTTGACTCCAACAGTGCCATGGAATGGCATGGTACAGCAAGGAGGAAATATTCCATCTGGTCGTTCAGACCTCATGGTGGGGTGACCCAGCCCCCTGGAAGGTAGCTAGCACCAATACTCCCCTGCTCCAGCACTCAGAACCACGGCAGAAATAGGACATGGCGATATTAATGAAAAATGAAATTTTCCCTATGAAAAGGAGGAGACAAGCATTTGCTGCACCCCAGACACCATGTCTAGTGATCTCCCATTTAGCTTGTGCATTCACCTACCCTACCCTTACACAACACCCCAGGGCTATCCTTACCCACCCCAAACTGCTAGGCTTGAGACAGGACCCACACACAAACATCTTGCACTTGGGAGCTGCCTGCTGCCCAAAGAGAGAGAGGCACCAGCTCATTGTGCCAGCTGGCACCAGCCCCAGGACTCTACCAACCTGTTGTGGGGATGGAAGAGGAATGACCCTGGTGGCCAGTACCCAAAAGAGATTGAACAGGGAGGAACTCCCCTCCCAAGTAACAAGCAATAGGGCAAGAGGAAATGGCCTCAAGTTGCACCAAGGAAGGTTTACATTGAATATTAGGAAAAATTTCTTCCCCAAAAGGGTTGTAAAACATTGGAACAGACTGCCCAGGGCATTTAAAAGACATGTAGATGTAGCACTTAGGGACATAGCTCTGTGATTCCATGAATGAGCAAGCCTTCCTCTGGTAGAAATTACAGAAGCTCAAAAACCCATGGCACACTAATTTCTGGCTTTTAAGCTAATGTTCCCAAACCAAGTGTTTTTAACAAAAGCAAAGGTCTCCTAATTATCAGGATATTTATTAGTTTGCCCTTTGCCTTGTATTACTTAAAAGCAAAGCCCAAATCAAAATCTATTTGCAATGCCCAACAGTCAGATGGGGAAGAAACATTTTCAGCTACCAGACACACATGTGCAGATGTTATTCCTTGGCACTGCATAGATTGCAGGGATGATATCTTACTGGGAATAGGATGATTTTATTTCAGCAACAAAGTGCAACAGATGGAGGTTGCATATATATAGCAGACTTTGGGACCACTACTCTGTTACACATCTGCACGCATTGCTACTTTTTGCAGACCAAAAATATTTTAATCATGTTATTTTAGGGCCCTCCACATGTCAAGCCAGGGAATGAAGTGCTAGTTTTGATGAAGTCAAAGGTAAAATACTTGAGGACTTCAGCAAGGCCAGGAATTTGCCCTGGGGACTGCAGCAGCAGACACCAAAATGCAGCCAAAAAATCCTCTTAAATAAAACCCTTTATGTACATAAGATGGTATTTTTTCAGGTCTCCATATTTCAGTGCTAGAATAAAATCTTTGCTCTCACTGAGCACATCAGTAGGACACAGCTCCTGACTGATGTGGGCAGCTGCCACCTCAGCCTCTGACAGGGTAATTCCCAGGCAAAAGCTCCACCCCAATTGGGAATAGAGGACACATGTCATGAGGCTGATGAGAAGAGGAAATTGATCATTTTTTGCCTGTATTTTTCAAACCCAAGGAAATGAGCCAGCACAGGTGGAGGGGTTGTGATGGGTACACTGTCAGATAATTTATCAAGGAGCTCCACAACCTGGCTTGGGAGCTGCTACATCCCCCTGATGCTCATAGAGCAACAGAGGTGTGTGACCATGTATGTATACATGCCATAAACACACACAGAAAATAAGTGTTATGGACCTGGGGAATTTTTGCTTCCAGGTGCCCAACCACATTCAGGACTCACGTTACTGATGACAAACCCAGGAGTGCAACCCTGTCAAGGGCAGTGGGAGCAAAACCTTGTGCCAAGTTTGTGCTATGCCCAGAGAAAATAACCCAGAGACATGGGAAGTTCAGAGGAGCCTTTGCAGAAGGGGATTTGCCCATGAAATGCCAAGGAAGGACTGCTCCCCTATGAGCCCCCAAGCAGGAGAATTCACCCTCTGTTCACTGCTCACTTATTCACCCTATTTATCATGGACCAGAGGTGCTCAACAAGGCCAGGCAGAGACCAGAGGCACCAGTGGGGACATTCCTACCCATTCTCCCCTCTCCCAAAATTCTGCCATCTGCCAAGGCTGGGCTAGAAAACCTCTATTTCTAGAGCTTAGGAAGGGGTGCCAGTGGCAATCCTACCATCATTGTTTGTGTCCATCTGTCTGAAGATCTTGTCTGTTCGCTTCTCAGGAGTGGATTCATCCTCTGGCATTTTCATTACTGATGAAACCATTTTGTAAATTGCCTGAGTATTAAAAAAAAGTTTAAAACAAGAGATGTAAGAAAAACACAACCCAAATGATAAAGCATGGGACAGAGAAAAAGAATTTAAGCCTGTAGCAAGAAAAAAAGACAGCTGACCCTGGCAGGCAGCTGCAGGATTTTATAAACAAAAATGAATGGGAATTTCTGACTGCAGCTTTTTTATTTTTCTTTCCTGTATTTATTTGTGCTTCAAAAGAAAAGCTGGGTCAGTTTAATGGAAAGTCAGAGTCTAGATTAATGTATGAGCAGGACTGAGCTAAAACAGAGGAGACAATGGTGCAGCCGGGCTAAGCCAGTGCATCCTGGTCTGGCTCTCACCCTGCACCCAGTTACAAGTATGCATGTGGGGTGCTACATGGATTATGATGAATATACAGCAATAGGGGTTGTTTGCCTTTGTGGATGGGTAAGGAAATGCATCTTTTGACTTACAAGAACATGAATAATGACAAGACCTCTTTAGACTGTCTGCAGTCCTAGACTTCCACCTAAATTATCCCACCCCAGCCATCAGGACCAGTGTCAGGGCACTGGCTGATGCATGACTCCCTTGCACTGCACAGGACACACATCTCAGCTGCACAGTGGGTGACAAGCAGCCACTGCTGAGGCCAAACCCCTGCCAGCATGTGGGGTAGGGGCACAGGGGACTGCGCTGCCTGCCCCCACTACAGCCCATGGTCTACATGTCCTCTGCCTTTGGGAGACAAAGGCATGCTACAGCCTTTCATCCAGAGTTCACATTGACTCAGATTTGAAGATTCAAAGCATTAATTCAGAGATTAATCAGGCCAACAGAATTTGCATTCAGGGTTTTTGATCCTGTGAACATCACACTAAGAAACTCCCAGGGAGAGCTGCAGAATTTTGGCTGCAGGCCAGCTGCACAAGTGCCTTGTTCATATCTCAGGCCCTTTCCTCATCTGTATCCTGTAGGTCCTGTCATGGGTCCCTTTGGGGACCATGGGCTCAGGAACCTCCCTGGGGCAGGAGTGACCCAGCTCAGCACATCCCTCCTCTCCAGCTCCAGCTGTCTCATGGTGAAGAGGTTACAGCAACACAAATAAGATGTCCAATCGAGACAATGCCTCACCTGCACTATTTCTAGCATTTCCCCACGGCTGATGTACCCGTTGCCATCCAGGTCGTACATACTGAACGCCCACTTCAGCTTCTGTTCCAGCTTGCCCCGGGAGGTGACGCTCAGGGCGATGATGAATTCCCTGAAGTCGATCGTCCCGTCGCCGTTAGTGTCAAAGGTGCGGAAGACGTGCTCCGCAAACTTCGACGCGTCACCATAGGGAAAAAAATTTGCATATATTTTTTTAAACTCTTCTACAGTCAAATGGCCCGTGGGGCAATCTTTTAGGAAGCCCTTGTACCACTCCTGCAGCTCGTGGTCTGTGAACTCAGTGTTCTCACGCAGGTCCTGGAGCACCTCGGGGCGCAGCTTGCTGTTCTGCTTCCCCATCCTCTTCTGGGTCTGGGTTCAGCAGCTGCAAAGCAAGAGAAAATCTGCCTCAGCTCCAGCCACACTAGGCAGAGGGGGGCTGGGGAGAGGTAGAATCCTGCTAGAAACACGGGGTCCCCCTGGGGCAAGGGGGAAAGAGGAGAAAAAGGATGCTATAAATCACCAGGAAAAGAGCTCATTTAATTTGGGCTTCCTTTCCTCTCCTCTAGGCTCTCTCAGTGACTAATATGCTGTGGAGGGGAACGTAGTTTGGGAGGAAGTATTTGGAAAATATTAATTCTTATTATTAATCTTTATTATATGGTAAATAATAAAGCTCAGTATTTTAGTTCTGTGCTGCAATCCCACTCCTCCATCACACAGCTTGCGATGCCCAGCTCTGGATTCCTACACAGGCTGAGCGGGAGCAGGCAGGGACAGCAGCACTGATGAAAAGAAAAATTCATCCATTCAAAAGTGAAAGTAAATGCAGCTGAACAAGAAGCAAGAAGGGCAGGTGGCTCCATGCCAGTCATGTTTGCATTGTCCAGATGCTCTCTGAAACCCTTTGGCTTATACAGCTTCTCCTCCCTCCCTGCATCCCTTGCCCCACAGTAGTGGGAGCTTGGTCTTGTATGGTGGGGCTTGGTTGGTGCTCCTTGTGGCACTTGAGGGTCACAGGAGGGTACAGCAAGGCTAAGCTCAGCACAGCACATGCTCAACAGCAGCACCCCATAAGACTTCTCCCTCTTTTTCTCAGCCGTGGAGGCAGCATGAGCAGATGGATCACTGCGACAGCAGCACCAGCACAAGGGATTTCATCCTTTCCAGCCCTCCCAAAGAATCACAGAATAAGGTTTTTAAAAGCAAAATATTTGGCAAAGCAACACTTTTCAGGTTTACTTGGGTTTATACTTTTAGAGAAGCTTATTCAGTAGGTTCTATATTCCCTCACCAGAGCCAAAGCACATTTAAATCCAGGATTTCATCAGGATATCAGGAGAGGGCTGGGTCTGTCCTCTCTCTTGACAATGCCCATGTTGTGCCACACAAGGTGAGACTGCCCAGCAAAAGGAGAGCTCCTTCAGCAAAATGAAAGATGGTCAATCTGCACTTAGGCAACAACAGGACAAAAACAAAACCTCGATAATTTCTTACTTTTATCCCTTGCAGTCTTTCATAGCTACCTAGCAATATCTGTGTGCTGAGCTAGAGGTTGAGCTGCATGTCATTCCTTATATTCAAGAAGCACAAAGCCCTGTGACTGGTTTGCATAAATGATATTTCTCTGTACAGACTGTTGTGCCTGTTGGGTTTGCTCAGAGCCAATGCAGAAGACAGGTTAGTAATAGGGCAACACTGCAGACTACTTGGAAACTGCAAGAGCTGAGCTGTGAAGCATGCAGAAACCAGGAAAAACAGGGGCTAAGCACTTCCCAGAGAGTAAAAATTCCAAGCGTGCACAAGAACCCAAAAAAATTTAAAATGCTAAAGGTCAGCAAAAATAAAGTTGCTCTACAGCAGAATGTAAGCTTGTTTTATTTGTATTCCACTTAGTCTGTGCACTGCCTCAGCAATGTAAAAAATCCACATCCTGCTCTGTGGCTTAATGCTCAGAGACAAACAGCTGCTCGTTAGTTCCGTGCATTGGGCTTAACGGACAACTGTGTTATCATCAGCACTTCTGTTTTCCAGAAAAGCTGCCAATACTTCAACTCCAAAGCTTTATTTTTGTCCATTATATTGCAGAGTTTTCTCCACGTACCTGACATGCCTTTGCTTGCTCCCAACGTGCAGGGATGCTACAGCTCCTGGTCCCTGCCAGCATCACCCCTAGGAGAGCATCAGGCTGCCCCCTCCAGTTAAACCACTAACTCTCAGCTACTGCCACTGCCTTTCCATCTTCGAATCTTCTCTGCTCCAGATAGTCATCCTGCAGTGCCGAGGGCAGAAAACACAGTATTCTAGTCTGCTGAAGTCAAATTGCAGAAAATAGTAGCTTGGAGCAAATAATGGATCAGATGTTATCCAGTTTTTTAAAGAGCAGAAATTGTAATAGTATTTCTTCTCCTTGGGTGAGGAGGTGCCCGCAGTTTCCAGCCTTCAGTGTGCCCCTCCACTTCATGATTCCCAGGTGCCTTGTAACAGCTAGTGTGTGGGTCGAAAAGCAGTCCCTGCCTCACCAACCACTGCCTCAGAATTCCCTGGGAGAGGGGCAGGAAGAACAGCAGAGCCCACTTAATGCAGGAGCTGGGCTTTAAGCAGAAATTGCCTCAGCTTCATTGACTCGCAGGGTTAAGGACTGCAAAACTTTCAACTGGTAGTTAAAAGAGGTTTGAAAAGGTTTAATATCATTTCTCCCTATTCCTATAATACCTTTATTATTCCTCTTCCCTTAAAAAATAGACACCCCTAGACAACAGAGAGGTAAGGTAATAATTCTAGATTAATAGAATAAATAAATAAATCTAGAACTAGATTTCACTACTTCTCCTAGTGGTAGATACATCCTGTTATTTGAAGAGATGCTCATTAAATATCAGCTTCAAAAGCTTTATATTCAAGCAATCTTTGCATTCAAAAGATTACAGGCCTTTTCAACCCTTCCTCCTTTCACATCGCTTTATATCAGAAGATGTGCAATGCTCTGAACACAACCTTTTTTTGAATATGAGCTTTCTGAAAGGCTTCATAACGTGTTCAGCCCAAATGCAATCCTGCAGTTGTAACCAATTTGATGTGAATAATTAAATAACCAACATTAACATTAATTTATTAAAGCCCATTAAAAAAAAGAAAAAACAAACCAGCTTTGATGTAAATTGTGTTGCAGGTAGCTCCTTCAAAATGAAATGCCTAAATATCTCATTAGTCATGACAGCAACCCCTGCTGCTGGCATCCAACTGGCATTTCATTTGATTGCTATAAAATGCTTTCATCAAATCACTTTCCAGAGGCTCAGCAGCTGATTTAGCCACAAGACCACTCAGAGGATGGCTGCTAATGGAAATCACAGGGAGCAGGGCTGAGATGCTCTGGTCAGTCCTGTGATTAGGGCTGTGTTTTGTTGCTTTTTTTTAACGAGCCTTTACCAGCTAAATCACTTGCTGCAGTATTTATAGACAGCAAAGCAGAAGAGACATCCTTGCACCCAACATTGCCCTGGGTGGTTAGCAGAGACCTAACTGCAGCACAGCCTGCCTTTCCCTCATTTCCCATCACACCAGGGTGAAATCCAGGGAAGTGATGCCACATACACTGCAGCAAGGTCTGTCCCTGCTTTCCTTGATGAGCAAAAGCCCTCAGAGCATCTGGCACTATCATGGCAAGAAAAACAATTGAAGGATGCCCTTGAGGTGATCAGACAAGGAGCACCTTGGTTGTCTAAATGCAGAGCTGAGGCCTTAGCAAGTCAATCACTGCTACTGAAAGAGACCCTGGGCCATGTAAGACTTCAACAGAGGGAAATGCAGATGCACTTTTGGTCCAGTTTCATGCCAAGATTTTTGTTAAAATTATGTGGCGCCTGTTCTAATTCTAATTAATTCTAGCCAGGCTCAAAACTAAGCTGCCAGAGAACTCCCACCTGAATGTAACTTCTGTCCTTCTAGGCTTACAAAAAATCAGCAATAGCCTAGCAATGAGCAAAAAGGTCTTTTACTGAGACCAAGACACACACTAGTGTCCTGGTTTCAGCTGGGGCAGTTCATTTTCTTCCTAGTAGCTGGCACAGGGCTGTGTTTTGGATTTGAGAATAAAAATAATCTTGATAGCACACTGAAGTTTTAGTTGTTGCTGAGCTGTGCTCACCCCAAGTCAAAGACTTTTGCAGTTTCCCGTGCTCTGCCAGTGAGAAGGTGCACAAAAAATTTGGAGGGAGCACAGCCAGGACAGGTGACCTGAACTGAACTAAGGGATACTCCACACTGTCATGGTCAGAATATAACTTGGGGGGGATTGTCAGGGCAGGGGGCTGATCACCGCTCAGGGATGCACTGGTCAGCAGGTGATGAGCAATTGTACTGTGCATCCCTTGTTTCTCTTGGATGTTACCTCTCTCTCTTTGTATTATCTCCCTTTTCACTACAATTGTTATCATCATTATTACAATAATATTTTCTTTCATTTCAGTTATTAAACTGTTTTTGTCTCAACCCATGCATTTACCTTCCCCCCCCCCAGTTCTCTTCCTCGTCCCACTGAGGGCTGGGCTTAAACCACAAGGTTGAGTTATGCAGCACTGGGTGAGTAATTGTAGCAAAGTCTGAAACAGCTAAAGTAGCAATTCTGTGTTTTTACCAACAGATGGACTGGCTGTCAGCTTCCACACACTAAAGTACTTGAAATACTTGTAACAAAGCTCAGTGCATCTCACTTTCACAAGAGCTATCTGTCAACCACCAGTCACAGAAGTGTGCTTTGACCATGTAACCCAGAAAGCCAGAGACCAAACCAGCTTTTTACTGCAAAGCTTGGGAAAGCAAAACCGCCTTGAAAAGAGCTCATGATGGGATCCCCTCAGCGAATCAGTTTCGGCTGCAAAAGGAGGAATATCTCCTTAGAGATATATTTCCTTGTGCAAACCCCCTTGGATACTAATTTAGTGCTAATAAAAAGAGGAAAATTGATGAAATGCCTGTCTATAGGACAGAGGTGCTTTCCAGCTGAGAAAGGCAGTGCACAGAGAAACAGAACAAATACTATTCATATTATCTGAGCTATCTGCTTTGCAGGGGGGAAGTGTAGCACCATTTCTCTTGCAGTGCTCACTTATAAAGCAGATTAAGTGTGTCAAATCTGATACAGTCATGAAGCTGTAGCACAGCACCTCCATGACTGCAGGAGCCCAAAGAAAATGAACAGCATAAGCCAGGCAGCAAACATTGCTCTGGGTTGGTCTGAAATGCAAGAATCATTTCAACAGGGGTGGAATATTTTTTTTAATTAAAATACCTAAAGCATCAGACCTGTCACTGACGTTCTATTTTTAAATGTTTGACCCTTGTATTAAAAAAAACAAAAAAAACCAAACCAAACAAAAAACAACAACAACCAAAAAACCCCAAACAAATAAGCAAACAAAACCCCAAACAAAAGCTCCACAAACTAACAACAAAACAAACTAACCAAACAAAACACCACAAAAAACTCCCCACAGGTAGTCGAAATGCAAGCCTGAGCCACTGAAGATCTGTGTTGCCACAGTTCAGGAACACACTCTCGAGAATACATTTCCTGCACGGGTAGCACCAGCTCACACCAGCTCAGCCACACACAGATGTGTTTAGGAAGCTTTCAGCTCCCGTGGGCCAAGAGGTAAGAGGGAGATGGGCTCCCACACACCCCAGCTAGTGACAAATGTTTAGGTAAAAAATGATCATGCAGCAACAGGCTGCAAAACAGGATTATAACAACATCCTCTGGACCATGCTTGCCAAGGGCTGGTCAGTGCTTCTGATCTGAGCTGGGGATGGGGGGAAATGCGCAGTTACATGGGCTGGGACAGATAATGAACTCCAGAGTGAAGAGCAGATTTTGTTACATGTTTTAATGTCAGTATCCTAAGCAACGAGCGTTGCAACAGACAAGGCACAGGATATACAAATACGTTGCTATAGCTATCTGGTCCTGCCTGGTAAACTCATGTGAACTTCTTTCCTGCCCTGCGGCAAAAGCCGACACCCACATACCAGCCACTGCAGCACCTGTCGCATTTTCCCAAGCTGCAGACATGAGCCCAAAAGCAGCACCTTTTGATAAAGTCTGAATTGCAAAAAGGAGTATCTTCACCTCTTGAAAAGCTAATAATAGAAGCAGTGAGATAAAAGAAATACCTTAATCAATAATGCCGCAAAAAATTTAAACCCTGCAGGCTTTGAGATGCGAAAGGCTCCCGTTAGGAGGGGCTGAAGCTGCTTCTGCTGCTGCCTTTGGGGAAACAGAAAGAAAAACGAAACCTGACAAGTGAAGAAAAGACTAGTCTAAATAAATAAATGGTCTTTAAATTTTTCACTTTCAGTGACTAATTCTGCTTTTATTTATATAAGAAATATTGCTTATTTGCAACTTACTTTCGAGTTCAATCCTTTTCAGAAGTTTATTAAAAACAGCGGGTGAAGGGGAAGGACCACTCAATGTACCAACCACATTTCAGTTTCAGAAAACTCAGTAACAATTCACATGTGCTCATTGAATGTCCTTCGAAAGGTAGAGTGAATTGGTAAAGAGACCTCGAGCCACCTCACTGTGTAAGTTTATCCATAAACACATACCCAGGAACTATATGGTCTTGAAAACCTGATTCCATGTCTGGGATGAAAATCCTTTATATATAACCAGCTACCCCTCACCTTGCCAAAGAACGATATAATTACAAATATTCCAACCCTGCAAATGGCAAATGAGACAAAGGCTGGCACGTTCATTTCATGGAGTCAGCTGCAAAGGCTGAAACAGAATAAATTCCCTTACAGGTATCTGGGCTGCTCCCAACTATTGAAGTCACTTTATTCAGGATTATATTCCTGATTTACAGGGAAAAATCAGTTAGTCACTGACATGGAGCATCAGTACATTAACCTGAGAACCATTTTACATTTGGATCACAGTGTGTGGTGAAGAGGCGCTTGCAGATCCCAGGGGCAGGATCTTCCCAGGTGCTGGAGTCACAGCAAAGAGCGTGGGGATGCTGAGACCTGCTGCACCCATTGCTGCCCACTGTGCCCACCAACACCGACCCCCACCAGCAGAGGAGAGTTTGCCATGGATGGTATGGTTACAAGCTACTGAAAAGAAGCCAAAGGATCACAAAAACTACCCCCAAACATCCATGAATTGTTGCTAGTGGGTAATAAATGAGACCCATGTCAGGACCAGAAACGTGACAGTTCTTTGGGGAGCTCTCCATGATGTTCTCCATCTCAGGGAGGAGAGCTTATTACTGTAAAGGGCAAATATTCCCAATGCAGTAAGAAAAGCACAGAAATATTTCAAGTAAATTAGGAAATTGGGTTAATTTGGGTGGGAGCAGTTTGGGCAGTAATGCAGCTTGTGATTGCAGACAGGAAAAGAAAATCATGAGTGGATTTTCCTCATCTCCTCCCTTTGTCCTTTCTTTTTAAACAAAACCAAGGGAGAAGCAGCCAGTCCTATTTTTTTCAGATGCTGTGCAAAGTTGGCAAGGCTTAAAAAAATTACAGTTTGTTTACACAATATTGCAGATCAAGGAAAACATGTCTGCACAATGTCTCAGTGCACAAGGTCTTTTTCTGAGAAGGTTGGGTTGCATGAGGAAAAACCCGCGTCATGTTCCCTGAATATAGTATTGTAATACATAATTTTTAATAAAACTCATTGAGTGCTGGCCTGCAGGATAGGGGAAGCTTCCTGATGGGAACTGGGAAATCAGAACACTTTTAGAAAAAGGGAAGAAAAGTGACAAAAATTACCACAAGGCACTGTGTTGTTAATACAATTAAAACCACAGAAGTAGCACAGTCGGGCTGTTCTGTCATTAGATTTTAGAAGTTTCCTATGATGCATTTATTTAATTGATGAAGGTAAATCACAGAAAAATTCTCTACAGAATAATCACAGCCCCAGGAGCAAGGAATCCAGATTAAATTTCAGAAGAATTAGTCAAACTCTGGCAGTAACAAGAGCCAGCCAACGGCACCTGAGCAAATTCCACAGCATCAGAGCCACTCCTGTGGAGAAGATGGAGAGTTTGGGGACAAGGACACTGGCTAACTAGACAATGACAGATGATACCCAGCCCTCAGGAATGATCTGCAAGACCATCCTCACTGCTAATGATGCCTAAATAAAAAATAAAAAAACCAGGGAAAAGATCAGATATCCTTTCCTTCCCCAGCTGCAGGTACTGTGCCGAGCTACGGGGCTCGGAGGAATCAAGGGGATTTCAGGGTAGCTACTTTGAAACAGAGCAGGGAAGAGAGTTGGGTTTGCTTTCAAAGAGTGAAAAGAAACCTTTTTGTTTAACTAAAAAACTTTCTTTAGCAGGTGTATCCTTAGTGAGAATGGTGCCTTGAGAGGCTACCTAGAACACAGGCTAGACAGTATTAAAGGAATAAAGTAGGTATTTATTTAAAAGGACTTCAAAGGACACACCCTGGGCAGTACAAGAGCCCAGCTGAGGCTACACCCAAGATGGACTCCCAGTCATGAGTTTCACCCTTTTATAGGTTTTGGTCCATTTACACATTGGGGTTAATGGTCCAATCACAGCTTCAGGTTATGCAGTCCCATCCTCCCAGTTTGTTCTCCTCAATTTGTTTTTGTTTAAACTTTTTTGGACCAAAGCTGCAATGGTGTCCTTGGTTCTCAGGCTGGAAAAGGATTGTTTTGTCTGACTAAACTGTGAGGAGAACAGTTATTGAACTTATGAACAGTTATATGAACTTATATGAAGTTCAGAGTTACACAAACAAAGTACAGAATCTGGAAAATATGAAAGCTAAAACATAAGGCATCAAAAATATGCTACAAAATGTGGCTTTGGAGATATGCCAACCAGCTACCTCTAACAAAAATTCAGTATTAACTAAAGGTATTAAGATATACTGGGGGGGAAAAAAAATCAATGAAAAGAGAAAGATTTTTTGCTACCAACATGTTCAAGTTCCAAATACACAGCTGTGGCTAACAATTTCTACTACTAATACACAGGTTGTTTTTGTTCCAAAAATATGACATCTAATATATATGCACCCATTTATTTTATTAATCTATGTTTCTAAAGTACCTTTTTAAAAAAATTGATCGCTTCAAAATAGCACAAAAGCCACTAGTTAAATTCCTTATAAAAATACACTGCACTAAAACAACATTTCTCTCAAAACAGTGTTTTATTTCCCCTTCAGTGGTAAATAATAGTAATCAAATTGTTTCACAGGTTTTTTTCCTGTTTGTTGAATGAAAAAAACACTGAAGTTTCAAACCTAATAGCAAACCTAGAGTTTAACTTTCCTGGATTTTTCTCCTTACAGAGATGTGAATTAAAAACTGAGAGTGAAATAACTACATGAGAACAGCATCCCACTCATAAGAAAGGAACCTGGTTCTGCTGGATGCAGCAATTCAAGGAGCAGAAGACCAAATTTGCTGGTAGGAATCAGCCCAAGCTCTAGAATAGCTAAGGCTATTACTCAAGTTGGTGCATGTGACTGTACCAATCTCACAGGGTTTTTTAAAAATTCATTTTTAGAATCAGGGAGCCAAAATTACAGTGACTACTATCCTGTGCAGGAAAGCCATGGACCCAGGACACACCCTGGACAAAGCATCACACATGATGCAAGGTTTGTTTTCAGGGCAGCCTTCGTGCCTTGAGAACACAATGGCAAGCACCTTGTGTTGGATTATAGCAACATTAATGCTAGGATGTGGGCACCCAGCTGTCCTGCAACGTCCTGCTGTCCTCTCTGCATGGCAAGGACTGCCCATGCCAAGGCACACCCAGGCTGGTGGCTCCCCACACACAACCACCTGCAATGGCACTCGTGTGCGTTTGCCCAAGGCAGTGCCTTGGTGGTGTGAACTCCAGACCAAATGATCACAGGGATGAGCACTGGTGCTCCTGTGAGGTGGATCCCAAACACAATGGGCCCTTTTGACCAGCAATGATATGACAGACCATCTCTCTGGCCATGCATGATGCTCAGGGATATAATAATACCTTCTCTCACCACTCACTTCAGCATCCATCATTAAAAATGGGAGTGTTATCTCCAGAAAACAGCAAACCATATGATTTTATGACTAGTTCCTCTGAAATCCCTAAAAAAATGGACACCATCCCTTCACTGAGCTGTCAGAGGCAGCAGTGACTGGACTCTCCCGGCTGTCAAGACGAAGGCAAGAGGAGGCTGGTGCAGCAGCACATCAGGACACCTCCAGTCCCAGCCCACACATTTAGTAGCTGCAACTTCCATTAATCCTGAACACTCAAGAGTTTGATTTGCTCTTAAGTGCATTCACCATAAATTATGCAGAAGAACAATATGACTGTCTCCAAGAAAGGGAGTGCTCCATATCAGAAGAGAAAGAAGAGATGGTGGTAATTTTAGGGGCACCAAGAACAGCCCTATGAAAATCCTTTCTCTCTTCTGGCATTTCTGTGTAGCGTTTAACACTTCAATGCAAATCATCTTGGAAGCAAATCATGCAATCTGCACTCAAGACATCACTTTTCTCATTAACCTCCACCACAGGGCTCCATCCCCAGCAATACCCACACCAAATGTGTTTTTCTGAGCACTGTGGGTGAGGGCTGCCTGGAGCTGAGCCTCTGTTAGCAGTCTGGGTGAGAAACAAATGGAAAATCAAATCATGCTGAATTTTGTATTTATATCTAATTGATGCCAGTAGTGGCCAAATGGGTGTATTTTCTTCCCTAACTGGGTATAGTAACAGGAAGGAGATGTGATAGTTTTGGAGCAGGAAGCACCCCGACAGGCGTGGGATGAGAAGAGCTGACCTGCACCTGAGACCACACATGGGGCACATCCTGTCCCACCGCCTCAGTGCAGCATCGGTGAAGGTCTCGACTGCAAAAACAGGAAACGTGTCTTCTCTCAACAGTGATGCTGAAGATGGACTTTCATGTTCACATGAGGAGAAGGGAATGAGGGAGAAAATCTGCTCCTGATACCCCCTTAGAATTGCTCTCTCAGGTGGAAGGATCTTCATGAACCTCATTTTAGCAAATGCAAAAAGAGCACCTAATCTGTAAGGTTTTAACTTATCAGGCCATGGACAGATAAGCTTTCCTGGGTATGGCCACAGCAGGTGGTCAGGATACTGACCTCAGTCATTTTGTAACCTCTTAATTTATCACTCTGGTCTCTGAAAAGACCCTGAGATACACCTGGTATCAACTACTAATCTGCTTCACTTCTAACAGGACTAAAAAATCCTACTAAACCAAATTCTGTGTTTTTTGCAAAGCAAGATCCACACTAGAGCCACACCAGGCTGGCATTTTTGGTTTGTTTCTTTTTTAATTTCCCTTCACCAAGGATAACATTATCTATTTCCTTGGAAGCTTTCAGCAACTTTTCTGCAAGAGGAGAAGGTATCCTGTGCGAGAAACCATGTCAACAAGATCTTTCCGTAAATGCAACATTTGCGTAAGATCAACACAATAATTTATCATTTATTTTTTCCTCTTGAAAGGAACAGGAAAAAAGTGTTTAAAGGCTGTGTCAGTGGTTAAAAGGAGGGCTCTGATGGTGGAGGATGGCACAGGAATCGAAAGTTTCTGAAGTGATGTCTTCTCCTGGGGTGTGCACACATCATCTTTCAGCACACAACAGCCAGGCCGCTTCCCTTTGCCTTCAAGCCTGCTAACAGCTCTTTGTTGGCACTGCGTACATTAAAAAAGGGAAGGCCAGCAAATGTACCACCCTCAGGGTCAGAGGAGTCAGTTCTACAACTGATATAGATGTTTGGAGTCCCACTGGCATTGAGGGAGAGGCTCCTGCCAGAGGAAGATGAAGTTTTATTTGCTCAGCTGAAGCAAGTCTGGACCATGGAACCAGGTAAATCCTCCAACTGACACTCTCCCCTGACTGAGCCTGTCATTCAGACTCTTCTTACCCCCCTGCAAACACAGGCATGATCCTGCTGCTGGACTTCTCTGAGATAAATACAGCATAATAGAAATAATCCCACGTTTCCCTGCCCCTGCTCTGTAAGCAGCAGTACATTAAAAGCATTTTAGGCTCTTGCATCCTTGTGGTTAATGTTAATTTTTTAGCTTCTTGACCCTCTATGGCAGACATCATGACTTGTCAGACCTATTTTGAGACCTTCTTTAAGTTTCACAACTAAAAGTCAGTGGCAAGAATCAAATAGCCTCCCAAAGGAAGGCTGACCCTTGTATTTCCTCTGCAACTGACATTTCCAGCTGCAGGAGGATGGTGGGGCAGAGTAGACAGATGGGCATTTATACATGCCATAGCCCAGGACAGAGCTCTCCAGCATTTGGTGCCCAAACTCTGTTTTAGAAAAGGAGAGAAGCTGCAGCTAAGGATGACCCTGCTGAACAATAGCACACAGCCCTGGCTGCGTGCTGGGTTTTGGAGTGAATCCAAGCAGGGTGGGACTGTAAGAAAGCGGACAAAAGCTTTGGATAGAGATCTACAGGGAGGAAGCGCTTCCTACTTCCTCCACAGAAAGGACCAGGGCTTTAAATAAACCTCCTCCTGAGCTCTGCTGAAGACCAAAAGGGTTGCTGCTGAAAGAAAGTCCTGTCTGGGACTCAGCTGAAGGCTGATGGGGCTCTCCTAGGGAACTCTGCTGCTCTCCTGCAGTTTCCAACATGTGGTGGGAAGTGGGGGAGGGCTGCCCACAGTCCCATTGTGACTGGCATCAACTGGACAAAAAGTACTTCTGACAGGGCTTTCAGCTCTGCCACCAAAGGTGCAGAGCCAGACTTGCCCATCAAGCACATCTTTTGATGAAAAAGGTATATCAAAGCGTACATTTACACTTTGTAAAGCCATTTCAACATCATGCCAGTTCTCAGACCCATTTACCTTTTAGCCCTTTCTTGTATGGCCTATGAGGCTGCAGCAGCACATGTCTTCTGATGGACAGAGACATTCAATCTGCTCCATCCCCCTCAGCTCCTTTTCACCCTCCCCACCTCTGCAGCTACATGGGATATTCCAGCCTTGCCTCTCTCCTTCCTCTCTCATGGTCCTACATACAGACCATAAACATGGGAGCCAGGACTGGGCAACAATACTGATGAGAAAATGACTGGCACTGACAAAAAAACATCCCACTCCTGACAAATACCAATGGAATATTTACTTTGCTTGGATGTAACAGAATCAGACCCTAGATACAGTAATACACACTTGCAAACCATCCAGATTTTTCCTCTGTACAGTACCACATCAATTATCTATCCGTTTCAGGGTACATATTCAGTTGTAATAACCCCCATCTTCCCTGTTCTCCATCCTGAGCATCAGCCCACAGCAAGAAGCCTGTTTGTTGTTTTTGACATCTGTCATTAGTCTGCTAGAGCATCCATTGATTATAACCCAAAAGAAGACTTGTGCTGTGCCAAAATTGCTAAAATTTACATCTCAGACATTTTCAGTGGTGTGGAAGACTTAATAACAGAAAATAAGAGAGAGAAGGAAGGAAACCACAGGTCTGAAAAATATCAGGCTAGACAGATTAAGAAGCAATGTGGAAAAAATATACTCCAAATTATATTCTCACAACAAAAGCAAAGCTACAGGCAGGTCAGAAAGAACTGAGTTGTGCACACATTTCTGCTAAAGTAAGAAATGGCTTTGCACTGCAATGGGATCGAATAAGCAAATTTCACATTCCTGGAGAAAAACAATTATTTCATTATTGGCTTTGCACAAAGCAATTACCCAGCAGTTTGGAACAGACACCTGTGATATTGACCTGCCGAGACAGCCATTGAAACTGTACTTGGTCCAAATTTGGGAGAGAAAGTTCTCAACTCCTGTCCTGCTTTACAAAGGAGGGAAAGAGTCAAAACTATTTCTCGTAGCAATTATGTGATAGACTCTGGCTTCACTGGACAGCAAACTGCTCTCAATAAATGTAGTACTCTTATAAAATTTCTGTATTTTCCCTACTAATTCACACCCCATGGCAATCTGGCTAACACTGCTGGGGGGGGTGACTCTGTTGGGCTGAAATAAGGCAAAGTGCAGTAAGAAGAAGCCCATGCCAACATGAAATTTGCAGCCAAGAGAGAGGCAGACCTGTTGAAGTGCCAGCCCTGGAAAGGCATATCCACCACTGGCATGCACTGAAGCAAAGATGCTGATTGCCACTGTTCCTGCAAATTCAACACGGCTATTATAGGTTATTTCTCTATTTCTTGTTGTTTCCAAGCTGTCCTAATGTCCCACTAGCTTTCGTTATTCAGCTTTGTCCTAATGGCTTCTGTACAGAGCTATGTCAGAGTGGATGTATCTCAATATACTTGTATTTTAATGCAGCCAATACTCATTACTTTCAATATTCCTGAAGACGAGCTGCTCCTCTCGGTAAAACTATGTTCAGGCCCTGATATGGCAGATATAGTGTCAGACACTGACTTTCTTTCTGAGCTTTATCCCAAAAGCCAGGCAGGCTTTGCTCCCAGCACCCCAGTCAAGGCCTCATTCCTCTACTGTCTCAAAAATCATCTTCTAACTTGACCTCAAATGTATTCAGTGCTGGTAACCACATTTGCTCTGGTCCCAACACTATCTTCTCTGGAACTTCCCCTCTGCTACACACAGGGATAGAGAGCCATCACTCCCACATCAGCCTTGGCTTTCCTGGTTTAACTGACCAGGTTCTTCTTGCCTTCTCTCAGACACACAGTGTCCTTTCCCCATGTCACAGAAATCCTCCCCTGCACTTCGTGCAGTGACAGCCTCCTGACCCCTGGCACCACACGCACCATCTCAACACCAGGTTTCCTTATCTGCACTGGGAACCCTTCCAAGAAGGGGATTTGCCTTTTGACCTTAGTGCCTTGGGTCAATCTGTGTTCAGCTCTGCCGGGGCTCTCCTCCACACTTCCAATGAGCAGCTTCTCCCCTGTTCAGGGGCAGAGTGCCCCTGTGTTTCATGCCTTTTCTGTTCCTGCCATCCAAAGGGGTACCCTGCTCTCTCAGAATGACATCCTGATCTTTTTCCAAACTGATGGCGGCAAATGGCAAATGGCACCAGATACGCAAATGGCAGTGTCATGGCACCAGATACATGACCTGTGCACCCCTGAATGTGGAGCTTCAAAACCCATCTGCTGAGAAGGTCTAATACATGAGATGTAAAGCTCAGAGGAAAAATAATGCCAAGATGTAAGTGATCTAGCACATTACTGGAACATCTCCACATGTAAAACCTAGTAGTGCAAGACATACAAGGATTTTTCCAGTTTCTTCTCTAGCTCTCAGTGACAGGTGAATGAGGAGGACCACTTTTATCACTCATCGAGTACATGAACAGGGGATAATAGCCTATTTGTTTTAAAAACAAAACAGTAGGGTTGTACAAAGCCAACCAACGAACCAAATGTAACCACACCCTCAACTAGGGGAGACCACAATCACTCTCTATTTGCTGTTCAGAATCTGTGTATTACACATATATATTTCTATTTTATTCAAAATAAAGGGTTGGTTTTTTTCCTCATAAAGGGTGAGATTCAGATCTGGCACATCCGAGGAATAGCTGAAACAAGCAGAAAGTCCATTAGGCAGTTTGGTCTGAAAATACACCAAAAAAATCCCCCCTTACTAAGCAGTGAAAAGGTGATTGAAAATACCCCTGAATGCTAGAAGCAGGCTGTAGCCCCCTTGGAGTGTGAAGAGTTTCAGGATCCACTGTAGGGGCAGCAGAAGCAGCTCAGCAAATATTCATGCACACTCAGATCTGTGATGCTTGTAGTTAATGAGAGATTTGCTGCTGAGAAAAGCACTTTTTTTCCATTTTTAAAGAAGTTTTACATCAAAAGAAATGTGTCTTTGCTCCTCTAACCCATAGGTGGGCCAGCAGGGATCTAGTACAACTCTTCCCCCAGCTCCAAGCAGCATTTGCACCAGAGCAACACAACATGATCTTCTGCAAACCAGAAAGCCCCTCTGGACTGGATCACTGTGCAAGCCAATGGATGGGGAGAAACTGTGCAAAAATACCCCAAGTTTGCCAGAGCTTTGGGCTATGCCATAATGGCATTTGGATGTACACTGGGGCATGCAAGCATCTTTGGCCAGGCACAGCTCTGCTCAGCCGGGCACTCACACTGATGGCCTATCACTGCTGACATGTGACTCATTAAAAATGTCTCAGCATGCCACTGAATAAAATTTGTGTGTGCATAAAACCCCCCATATTGACTTTTCCTGTGGAAGTGACTGCTTATCCACTGTGTACTCTTTTCAGCAGGGAGGAAGCTGCAGCAGCACGTTCCTCGAGGCTGCACCACAAACTCACAGGAGCTGCTGGGAGCACCTCAGGAAAAGCTCACAGAGCTCCTCAAAAACAGCACCACGCTCTGCCCACAAATAACCCCACCAAAACACATCCAATTTCTTGATGGTGTTACTGCCAGGATTTCCAAGCCTGCAGCTTTCCAGGAGAAATCCATGGAAATGCATGCACACACTCCAGACCGTGCTACATTTGATACGAGTAGCCAGGTTTCAAACACCCACACAAGCAGTGGGAGGGAGCTCCCATTTTTTCACTAAGAACACATCCTAGGCTAGTACAGGTTAAAGTTGCCTAGTGGCAAAGCCTACTGCTCCAGCTCTGCAAGGGGGAACACCTGCCAGTGGCTGCCCCAAAACAAAAGCAAGATGTTGAAGAGCTCCTGCTGCAATGCAGAGAAGTGGCAGCTGAGATTTTGCTTCTGCTGTGCCAGGCACTATGTACTGGGCCAAAAAGAGCCTGTTGCTGTGCCAAAAAGTGGGTAATTCAAGCTGAAAGGCAGCTGATAGGGCTTCCCTGCTTTGCCAGGCAGCTGGCTGCAGAAACACATTTTGCAGCAGCAAACATCACCCTGCACTGATGAGGTGGAGAGTCCTTTCAAGTCAGTCCTTATCAGGTCTAAAGATGGGCTAAAGACAGAGGAGCTGACCGATAAATGGCAATGCTTGGCAAGCAATAAAAAAAAAAAAAAAGAAAAAGAAAAAAAAAAAAAAGGCTTCTTCTCTTCAAAAGGTCCTTTTTCCTACTGCTGCCTCCCAGTCCATTAAATATCATTACATTTTCCCTGACTGAAAATATTAGAGGTCTCATGTCTTAAACTTGAAGAACATTTTTTCCACTCAGACAGAGGAATTTTGCTTACCTTCATCAAGCAGTAGTGCCAACAGTTGTTGAAGTATAGTATAAATATTAGTCCTTGCCAGTAAACAGATGCAAATTTTGGCACCAGATCAGACAGAAATAATCACATAATCACAGAATGGTTTGAGTCAGAAGGGACCTTTAAAGATCATCCTGTTCAACCCCCTGCCATGGTCAGGGACAGTTTACACCAGACCAGGTTGCTCAAAGCTCCATGCAACCTGGCCTTGAGTGCTTCAAGACATGGGGAATCCACAACTCTGGGCAACCTGTTGCAGGTTCTCACCACCCTCACAGTAAATTTGTTCCTTATGTCCAATCTAAACTTACCCTCTTTCAGTCTAAAACCATTGCTCCTTGTCCTGTCACTACAGGCCCCTGAAAATACCCCACCTTTCTCCATGTTTTTTTATAAGCCCCTTCATATTGAAAGATTGCAATGGGGTCTCCTTGGAGCCTTCTCCAGGCTGAACAACTCCAACTCTCTCTCAGCCTTTCCTCATAGCAGAGAAGCTCCAGCCCCCTGACCATCTTCATGACTCTCCTCTGGACTCACTGCAACAAGTCCATGCCCCTGCCTGTGCTGAAGGTTCCTGAGCTGGACACAGTGCTCCAGGTGAGGTCCCACCAGAGTAGAGGGTCAGGAACACCTCCCTCATACCTGTCAACACCTCACATGGAAAAGCCCAGCTGGGGAATACCAATACGGATTGAGCAAACCTGCCCGACAGACTGAAAAATATATGCACAGCTACACTGGGCCACAATAGTTAGAAACACCATTTCTATGCTTTATTTATCTCTATTTAACAAACTAAAACCCTAAGAGCCAAACTGAAGGTTCAGTGACAGCTCATACTAAACAAATTAGCCACTCAGATCATTAAAACACTCGAGAGATGCTTTACTTCCTTCTGTGTATGCTCTACTAATCTCCACACTTCCCTCACTCTGATAAAGCAATTAAAAAAAATCCATTTCACTTTCAGTTTCTGGCCAGAGAAAGCACCATGGGTTCACAACTACCAGGATTTTTTTTAATGAGAAATGTTATTCTCCATATACTTTCAGTAAATTTAGTGAATTTAGGTATGAAACAGACCTGCAAAACAAAATAGGGAAGAATGTAAACTTGGTGCCTCTGCCTCAAAACACTTCCAGCCTCACCTAAGGAGTGACTTGGCTGGAAAGCTACTTATTGGAACAAGGAGGCTGAGTGATGCAGGAGTGCTGAAGGCAGGGCAAGGAGGGCAGGGAGTGTAACACCTAAGCCAGTTATGTAAGCGGGGAAGCACGGGGTGAAAGGACAGGAGGGCTCTGCGGGACGTGGCAGCCTCGCAAAGCTGATAAGGAGCTTTGGCAGGCCCGGCCGCCCCGCCGCCGGGGCAGGTGACAGAAGCCAGGCTGCAGCACCCCGGCAGCAGGACCCCGGCCAGCACCCCGAGCACAGACACAGGCGCTTTGCTGCCGGGCTCTGTGCTCGTGGCCCACAAAAGTGAAGCCTGTGGGATGCTGGGGGAAGCAACAAAAGGGCTTTGGTGCTTTCTCTGCCACGTATTTCAGGTTTTAATGGTGGTTTTGCTATCCCCACCCCCCGGATTCGCTGCTGAAGTGCCATGGACAATGAGACTATTGAGAATTTACTACAGCATGAGATTAGTTTGGGTTTCAGTTTCTGCTGAGCCAGCTCATTTCCTTCCACATTCTTACAGGAACAGATGCTAAAATATAAAAGGGCAGTAAGCATCATAAAGGCAGAAAAAGGAAAACCCTTCATGCAACAGCATGAAGTTAAAAATACTTTTTCACAGCTTTAGCCCGAGCCATTCAATAGTTTGCTCTGCTGTCTAATTACATTACATAAAAGAGGCAAGAGATTATTATTTTTTCTAAAGAACAAAAAACCCACAAACACATACACACCTCAAAATAATAAAACCGCAACCTAACACCCAACAACTAAACTGGCCAAACTGGCTGGGTTAAAATAAGTGTTCAAAGAAGCTAAACAGAAAAATTAGTTTTGCCCCCTCCCATCATGCATGACTGCAGTGCTGCCTTCAGACACCAAATTCAATTGCTGCAGCAATTAGTCACAAAATTCAAGGCGAGCTGAAGCTGTCAGACACTCCAAGTGCATCCCTGTGCTAGAATCAATTCTTCCCCCACAGAGACAAACCAAGCAGATGGACAACCTGCAGCTCATAAAAAGTCACAAGCCATCCCTGGGCTGCAACAGCAGCAAGGACAAGGTGATGGCAAACAAACTCCCAGCCCTTGTGCCACCACTCCAGTCAGTGCAGGAGCACTCTTCCCTTGGAGCATCTCTTCCCTGGTTGCTTTGGTGCTCGGTGGCCACAGCCCAGAGCATCCCCACAGGGCCATGCAACAGAGGTAGAGCCACCAGGGCTGGGACTTGCTTTAGGGAAAACATAGGTGGAAAGAAACCCAGACTGCCCAACTGCACCACACCAGCCACGTTTCTCTTTCCACAAAGTTACATTCATCAATTTTATTCTTTTTCAGGAAAGTCACAAGTATGGCAAGGTGCTTCTCCATGCAGCTCTGACATTCAGATGCTTTGCCAGCTAGATGGGCAATCTGCAACCCCTCCAGACACTGTCTAAAGTACCTTTTACATACAGACATAATATCCATTATCCTCTGATGCTTTTAAAATGCTTCTCATTAGCCACCCCAGATGTGCAACCTACTGCTCAACAAGCCCACACCTTCCTGGTGCCCCTCCACCAGCCCACAGCTGAACCTCCCAGAATGTCTCCTCCAAGCTGTGGGAAAAATACATTAATGTAGACCAGAAAACTGAGATCACAAAAGACCAAAGCCACTGATTACGCATCAGGTTGCTTCACTGCTTGATACAAATTTTTCCAAGAGGTTTCTAAACCTCTGAGAACTACCAAGCTGTGAAGTATAAATATGCAATGTAAATATAGAGACGTTGGTAGGACTAATGACATGAAATCACTGATAAAATCTAGGAGGATTTTCAGACAAATCTTTTCAAATCATTTGTTCAAATCATCCAGTTTCTGGATTTAAGACAAGTGAGGTGGCTTCATGGAGGTTCAAACAAGTTGGAGTAAAACAAATTTAGCTCACACAGATAAAATAAATGTCTCTGCTGGTAGCCTGGGCCAGAACCAGGCTTCACAACACCTTACTGATGACAACCTTGGGGAATTTCAATTCTGCTTGTAAAGAGCAGAGAACACGATGCAACTTCCTATTGCTTTTGTCAACTTATTCATAAACATCTTCATATTATGAACTTTTTAATCACCTGTGCATTGCCTACACAGTGTCATTAGGTTTTCTTTCAAAACAAACAAACAACCAAAATGTAGTAACCTTCATGGAAAAGTAAACTCCCAGGGCAACTCTTGACAAACACAGCTGCACCATCCCTTCAGCCAGGAGATGCCTTTCTCCCTTCCCTGCAGCTCTCCCAGAACCGGCTCAGCAAACCACTCCAGCACACGCTGCTCCTCCCTGGCTGGAGAGCAAAGCCCTCTGCAGCTGGCACGGCTGGTGCCCACAGTGCCCAGTGGCTCTCAGTTCTGGCACCAGGTACACCACCCCATTGCCACACTGCTGCATCAGCACTGCTGCCATTACATTACACATTTTTGATGGCTTCACCATTTCTTTGCTTGCTCACCCATTTCACCTAGACCTGTAAGCCATTCCAGACCTCTAAACTGCTCTCTGGAATTTACGGTTTAAAGTTAACTCCTTTCCTCACTGCCAAAACATACACTTGGGACTGATGGAGGACCTAAACATTCACCCCACAACAAATATTTGTGGGTGTAGAGGAACTTCACACAGCCATCCCACGTAGGACAGACACCAACTGATGGCAGTGTCACCCCCCAGCACCCAGAGAAAGAACAGCCCTACATCACCAGCCCCTCTCCTCACTGGCTGCCCTGTACTCACCCCCTCACCTCACCCCTCCAGATGCCCTGGGCTCAGGCAGGAGGGTCTTCAGGCTGGATCGGCCACCCCATCCCTTTGGCTGCTCCTTCACAGCCCTGTGTGAACCAGGAAGTGGAGGCGAGCCAGCAGTTTATTTTTAGCTTTTTTTTTTTCTCCCTTAAATAAAAAGCAAAACCACATGCACAAACCACATGTTCGCGCTCACTCCACCCAGTGACGGGTTTCACATTTCGCATCCTTCCAACGCTCAAAAATTCCTGGGCAATGATGTAGAGCAGACATCACCCCACAGATTTCCATTATGCCCCTCAGTATCCCTGTTCCTACACTGGCAAAATTAGAGTCTCTCAAACACTGAATTAAGTCTCTCCACGAAGCAGGCAAAGCCTGAAGAGAGAGGTCAGCAAGAGGGACTCTGCTCTCAGCTTGTCTCCCCCTTTCCCTCCTTCCCAAAAACCATCCAGGACATCCAGGAACACTGGCAGAAGTTGCAGCTCACACTTCCAAAGCTTCACTGCAGACTCTTCGGAGAAAGAAGAGCCAGTGTGGGATTATGGGTCCCTTGCATGAGTTCAACCACAGCTTTGAATCCCTAATAACTAGAAGCTGGCTCTTGCTTCTCTTCTACAACTCCTCAGACATCATTCTTTGTGACTTCCTTGAGTGTTTCAGATAAACAAGTTACAGGATCTCCAGTGCCTCCTCAAACTTCAGTTTCAGAGGTACAGCAGGTGAAAAGAGTTAAAGGGTTTCCCACCAGCAGACAGTTTTACAGTCAACAGGTTGAACTTTTGGAGCTAGGAGGAAACCACCCATTCACCTTAGGAACTTCTGGTACAGAACTTAGCTTCCCTCAAAGTTAAAATAAAAAGTTGAAAGATCCCCTGTTTTTTCCAAAAGGTCTATTGAAACTTCATCGTCTTTAAAAGGAAGGGGGCACTAGGTCAGTACACACATATCTACACCTTGAACACCAAGACCTCTAAGCAACAAAAACCTTCAAGGAGCAAATACATTTAACAGAAGACCCAGTTTGTGCCCACAGTTTGATGTGGCTACATTCAGGCTCTAATGGCAAAATTACCTGTTTTCAACTTCTGTTCAAAGAGAAACTCCATACCAGCAGAGTGCCACTTAGACATGAACATTATTCATGCAGAAATGCCTGCTTCAGAGCTCTGAAAACACTAATTAATCACAGCACTGGCTTTATGAGTGATCATTTGCAAATGCCATGCCAGCTCTGCACCACCCTGAGATTGCTGGCAGTGCCTCATCCCAAGCAGAAAAACATCCTCACTACTTGCTGAATACCATACTGCTTGGACAGCAAGTGTAAGCCACCAGTTTTGATGAAAACAAACTTGAGAGATAAAACAAGGCACTTGAAATCACAAGAAGGCATCTGCCTCACTTTTAATATCTTCCTACTGACTTTTACCTCCAAGACAAGAAGAATTTGGTGAGTTTGCACAGCAGCTCAAGGATGGACTGGACAGCTTCAAGCATTACAAGACTTGAAGACTAAAATTTGCTCCACAACCTCAACAAAAATGTTTGTGAATATAAAAAGGTGGAAGCTAAGATGGTTGGGTTACTCCAACCACTGTGCTCTACACTACAATAAAAAGTAGATTCAATGCAGCCCTGCCGACACCTTAATTAATTAAAAAATCTGTTGGAAAAGCTGACAACCATTTTTGTATCTTTTAGGAAGCAGAGCTGAAGTGGAACATCTTCTCCTAGTCCAACCTAACAAACACGTGGTAAACTGTTGGCTTTAGGACAGCAGATTATGTTAGCTAATAACTATCCCTTGCTCCACTCTTGCTCAGGCCTCTTGGCCCATCTCAACCAGCCAAACTGGATTTTCAAAACAGCTCATTGTTGGTTGTTGTGTGTGTCATTAGCCACCTTGTCCATGCTTTATCCAATTATTTACTGTGCCCAACCAGCACCCTCTGAAAATGCACCAAGGTGCCTTGTGCCAAGTTTAATTATCCCCTTGCTTAAGAGCTGCAGGTTATTTTATGTGGAGTGATGGAGAGGTGTATTTGCTGGGCGAAGGAAAAGCCTTATACTGTGCCCCATTTCCTGAAAGAGCCTTGAGTTTAAACCTCTTAACTGACTAACCACACTGTGTAAGGAGCAGTGTGCTTATTGTTAGCAAGCATGGCAGAAACACCAGTCAGCTACAATTTCCTTGCTCTGCAGAAGCAGCATATTCCCTTTCCCACTGCCTGAGGCTCTGCCTCACCTCTCTGCCAAAGGGGCGGATTTGAAACTGCAGTAACACCAGCCTCCTGCTCCCCTGCCACAACAAGGGAGCTCCCTCTTGTCTCACCACAGGGGTGGACACAGACACCCCACAGAGCAGCACCAGAGGGCTGAAACATGCTGCCAGCCACCTCAAGTAATGCTGGCACAGAACCCTCAGGCCAAACATCAAGTTCCCAAAGGAAAAGCATACGTGTGTCTCCTTCCCAGCCTCCAAAGAAGCCTACAGATTCCCCCAGCAGCCCAGCTGACTGTGTTTATTGCTGCATCCTTCATGTTATAGGTCAACATATACCAGACAGCCAGCAATTCTCAGCTAATCAGATATCTGTGCAGACTGACAAATGGCTCCCAATAAGAACATAAAAACCCAGGAAAATCAAGAGTCTCTCTAATCAACTCACTTGATGTGATGCAGTAAGCCTGCAGAAAGCTCACACACTTTGTTAACACGTTGGATTGCACTTTGTGGCAGGATCTCAGGGGGCTGGTAGCAGTGGGGGGACCCCAGCCCAGGCCAGCTGCTGGAAGGAACGTGTTCCTCTTTGTTCTTTGTGCTCCACTCAATGCTGTGTTATTTTGAAACTAATTCATGGTAATTCCTTGACATACTATTAGTGTGCTTGCCAAATGCCAAAGTTTAAAACTGGGGTGTGAACACACTCCACTCACAAAGGAGGTTCTTGCTCCACCACTGGATTGTTCCAACCTGCACACTTCTTATAGATGAGTCCTTCCTATCTCCCCAGGCAGACTCAAAAAAACCATGAACTGACATTGCCGGTGGGGTGCGAAAATCAGCATTCCCATGAAGGCCAAGCACCTCGCCTTGTTACCAATCCTGCAGCTCTGCCACATTCTGTCCCTCCAACCTCCTGATCCTACACACTTTACCCCACAAAGCTCACTCATGACTGAGAAGAGTTTCAGAAATGTGATGACATCACTGAGATATATATGGCACCCCTGCTCTTCGCACAGCACGGCTCATGGTGACAGCAGGGCACTGCATGCCCCAGGAGCCAAATGGCTGAACCCAGTGAGTCAGGAGAGGAGGAGATAATGTGCAGAGGGGCAGGTGGAAAATCATGGCCTCCTCCTCCACAATGGAGGCCCTCAGCTGCTCTTAGAAGATGATGAGGATTTCCAGCTAAAACACTGGTGCTCTCAGAGGTCTGGCACCTGAGCTGCTGAGCAGGTAAGAGACTGCGAGTCTGTCAAGGTCCCTGACTAGGTGTGAAAGAAAAGCCCTGTGCACACAATACTCTTACTGAAGCTATAAATAGTCCTCTCTGCACCAAAGTTGTGCATACTGTATTGACACTTGTGACTTAATAGGATTTCCTAGGTAGCCTGAACCAGCTTGGGCTGCTGCAGGGCAGCCTTGCTGAGCCATTTTCACAACACATGCATACCACTGTGACTGGGGGGAGCATAGGGGATAATCCTGTGTTTCCAGTGTGCTGATCACACTGAGGCAGGAAAAGACTGAGAAACTCCTAGAGGGTCGTAATGAGTTTGCATGCACAGCATAATCAGGAGAAAACTTCCAGGATGGCCTTTTCGATGCAGCAAGCTTATCTCTCAGCTACACATCAGAACTTACTACAAGTGCAATTTTTTTCTTCTTTATATTCATCCTTTTTTACAGTGGTAGAGAGAGATAAGAAACAACGTTCTAATAAAATATATAAGTTTTATATAAAATAATGTAAAAAATTATTTTCCGGTTCAAATTTGTCATTTCAGTTCATGTAAGTAAATTAAACCAGTTCTCCCACTAATGGCTCATTCTTGTCTTCAAATACATAAGACAAGAATTTAAACATCTCTTGTACTACTTTATTCCTTCTAAAGAAATCCCACCCTGTTTTAGTTACTGTTAACCTGGCAGGCTGACCTGAGAACTGTTAACAAAGTAATCTTTTACTATGATATTTCCACTACATCACTTTTGCCTTTGTGATGCTTATCAGCCTGCCAGTGGTGCTGGGAATCATGTCCAAGCTTTGCCCTGACCCTTCGAGCATGCACCAGATGTATCCCCTGCCTCGGTCCTGAGGATGAGCCATGCTGCTGAGCCTGTGCCCACCTTCCAGGGTACAGCCACAGTATTGCTTCATCTCCCCTGCCTCATCTCTTCCATCACCTGATAAAGCACTCCAAAACCTGTCTGCTCATGTGCTGTGGAGAAAGCCAGTGTTGACCCTTTCATGCCCAAAAGGCACAAGTACCAAGGGCCTGGCTGTAAGTACCTGACTGCATAGGCAGCTGTCCCACTCTGCACAGCAGCTGCAAGGGTTGGGCACCACCTGGCTGAAAACATCACCCCAGCATCTTAGGGCCTGAGTCCCAGACCAGGAGGCAGCAAGACTTTATGTCGTACAGATGAAGAATAAAAGATGCTTTCTGGTGCCTCACATCATTCCCATCATCACTGCCTCACAGACAACTCACCTCAGCAAGGAATGATGTAGGACAGTTGCCTATTGCATAGTCCCTGCCAGCCCCAGCTTCCTTCAGCTGCTCCATCACCACAAGCAACACAGAAACCACAGACAGCAGTCGTACACGTCCATCCACATGCTCAGTACTGCACAGAGTGGACCCAACCTGCTCAAGACAAGCTCTCAATCGTGCCTGTCGCCCTGGGCATGCTGTGTCTCCAGGGCTTAGGGATGCAAACTCTCTGTGCAGCACTTCTGTGTTTTCCTGGAATGACATTTGGATATTTGGAGCACTGGGAATTTGTAACACAAGAAGAAGAAATAATAAAGTTGACCTCAAGCTGGTTCAATATACTCATTCTGAAACTAAAGTAGCTAGAGCATGGTGCATCATTTTTTCCTACCACAGTTTTAGCTGTTATGGAAAATGCAGCAATGAAGAAAAGAGCTGGCTCATGAGCTAACACTACCTGTCTGCACCTCATCTGCTCCTTCAGTATGCTCTGTACATCACAGCAATGATACACATGGTGCTTGCATGGCTATCTAAGAACCCCAGGCAGAAGTGATTGCAAGAGAGTCATGTAGTTCAAAATTTCATTACAGAAATGGCTATAATACAATCACAAGCCACTCAATGCACTGGAGGCTGAATGTTGCTAAGGAAAATTATGAACCTCCTCCTGCAAATATCCTTATCTACCCACAATATAAAAAGAGCCAGTAGTGTAGCAACATCTATATTCAGCACAAGGACTAGACCAGAATGAGGTGATCATTAAACAGTTTAAAACAAAGACGAGCGCAAAATGTAATGAGCCTCAACAAACCAAGTGAAACAGGGCTAAGAGGCTGTACCAGCTATGCCTTGCATTTAGGCACCACTTAGGAAACCTTTTGTAGGAGATGGAAGGACAATCAGCTCCCCAAGAGCTTCCACACTGGATGGATGATGGACATGTGGTCCCTTTTGCAAAACCCATTTTTTTTATTCTGCACAGTGGATAATTCAGCTCAAGGATAAGGGAAAAAAAAAAAGAAAAAAGCAGAGGGGGAGGTAGGGAAAATGCTTGAATGCCAAAATAGTCAAATTACTGAGCTAGAAAATCTAGATTAAATCAAGCATTCCTGCAAATGTGTAATAGAGAAACAAATGGCTCCCATCTGGAAGCTCAGCAAATTAACTTGGATCCTGGTTAAGACAACAGCACCAGAGTCTGCTTCCAGAAATGTAAATATCCAGTGTGCATTTGCAATCCAATCACAGGCTAAAAATATAAGACAACTTGGAGTGGAAATCTGATTTTGTGTCTACCCTCCTAATGGGAAATAAAACAAAAATTCTTTAGACACAGCAATCTGGACTCATTTTTCCTGCTTGGAGAGATGATGCAAGATGTCTTTGCACCAGGAAAGTCTTTCAGCTGCTTCTGATTGCAAGGCCACAGCTCACATGTTGGAGACCTGACTCTTATCCATCATATTCTGGTTCCCCATCTCCTTTTCCATTCTGTGACCCCTGGCTGCTCCACTGTACTGTCCTCAGCTCTGTTTATTTATACCACTTCACTTGATTCTTCTCACTAAGAGTACTCCAGTTCCTCTTTCCCCCAGAGGTTTATCTCTGGCCTTCCAGTAAGAGAAGGGCTCTTGGTCTCAGTGTGCAGATGGAGAACTCAACCACAGGCATGAACCAGGCTCAGGACTAAATTTAGCCCAGAAGAGGATAGTCTATCTGCCTGTAGACCAGGAAGGCAATTTGGAGCAGAAGCCTATTTTAGGTGCTCTCTAGTGGTGTCTGCCTCCCTCTAGGCCATAGAGAGTCTGGGGAGACCAGCCTTAGACTCTGAGCATCATCCCTGAGGACCTTTAGATGCTACAAAAGGAAGGAAAAGCTATTACAAGTTAATGTCATCCATATGGTTCAAGAGCTGACACTGGAAGGGAAGTTTTAGGGTGTTCCACCAGCAGAAGGCATTCATGGAAAAAAAGGACATTTCTCTGTGTATGAAATGTGTCCTTCTGTGATCACAGCAGGCACAGACAGGAGTTTTAAACTACAGAAAAAACACCTCTAGAGACAGGATAATCAGGAAAATCAGTTAATTCCCACATCTGGTTTTAATAAACAGATGGGGGATTGGTAAATGTGGACAAAAAAGCACATAATATCCAAACTTAGGAGAGCAAAGAGCATATGAACATTAATAGCAGCAGTCAGATAGGATGTTAGATAATTAGCCAGAATTCACAGATGATGAGTAAGAAACAAGAGCACAGATTAACATACTGATACTAAGAGAAAGGGCACTGCAAGAGAAAACTCAGGTAGCAGATTAAGAAACTCCAAAGGACTGCAGTGGTATGGGGACAACACTACTTGGAAGAAGGAGGGGCCACATCACAGGTTATCCTACACCCTACAGAGCCTGCATGGCAGTGCAGTGCAGATTCCAAGGTTCACAGCAAGACAGAAGTGCCAACAGGGCTTATCTTACTGTGGGACTGCAACTTCCCAAAATACTCAACTGAAGAACCCACTATTAACGTAAAGAGCTGACCACAGATATTCCTGGAAGCAGAAGACAATTGTAATCCTCCAGCTGCTGAACTAGAAAAGGGCAGCTCTAATTTAGACACTGTAACTAGCTGAAAGTCCTCAATGAAAGCAACTCTGGAGGCAATTGTAATCATGGAGAGGTGATTTAGAGAAACACAAAAATACATCTTTTCAATTTCCCATAAGCTTTGAGGAATCTAAGGAATTCGGCATGGCAGTCAGCTGGACGGAAGTGCTCAAGAACACACTTGTAGAAGCTTAGAATATCTGTATGGCAAAGATGAAAGAAAAAAAAAAAGTTGGTACTGAGCAACCCCAAACAAAGTAGGGGAGATAACTAGGAAATGAGTCCCGATCTAAATGGAGGGAAAAAAATATCACCAGAAAGGGATTTTTAGGGCTAAGCAGAGTGTATGTGAGGAATGGAAAAGAAGGGCTGCTCATCAAAGACAGCTGTGTCAGAGGTCAGGAAACAAACAGGGAAAGAGAAATTGCCAAAGTCAAGCTGAATTAGGTCATGCAAATAAAAATAAAGAGCAAAGATCAAAATGTTCTTCAATGATACAAATTTTTTTTTTAAAAGTACAGAAAGTGGAAACTAGCAGCATTTGGCTGATGTATCTTAAAACAAAAGCAGAAAGAGCTTTTGTTGTTACTGCATCAGGATAGGGAACAGCAGATGGAAAAAAATAAACCCACAACGCTGATAAAAAAACCCTTCAAACCATTAAACAGCCTATGATCAAGTTGAAACTGAAAGTGTTTCTAGTCAGGGTGGAGGTGAACAGCCTATCCCCAGGGCAAGCATCCAAGAGGGGAGCAATTTGTTTGGGCTGGAGCCTACTCCCTGCAGCTACAGGAGATTGGGCTTTGCAATCAACACAGCCTCATGAAATCTGCTATTTTGAAACAATCTGACCACAACCACCTCACAGAGAAACCTAAACAAGAGGATGATGATGTGTGATGATGAGAATGTAGCAAAATATCTTATAAATAAGGTTAAATGGGATCAATTTCCACTTGTAGCCTCATCCCACAGCACTCAGAAGAAAGGGTGCTCTTGATGCTCCCCTTGCACCCCTTTTCTGACTTCAGCACAGGTCTCCCAAACTTGGAGGTTGAGAGGAAGGGAGACTGCTTATTTATAAGCACTGGTCATTTGAGTCCTTTATGAAGAGACACCAAAGCTGCCCCACAAAACAGTAATAATGTGTTGCTGGGTTAGAGCAGTCTGTCTCACCTTTACCTACTAAAATTTGGTAGCAAAGGCATTAAGACCAAAACCAACCTTTGCTCTGAATAACCTTAACATAACAGAGATATCTCCCTGAAGCTCACTCCTGAACTTCAGCATATTGAGCAAATGCAAATTACATAATTTATGAGCACTTCAGGACTGTTTCTTCCACTGTATAGAATTAAGAAAGGTGATTAATGTACCTGAGAAAGCTGGGACTGTAAAGGTGGGTAGTAGGAGCCAGTGTCAAAGTTTTCTCATTCTCCAATGAAAATGTCACTGTCAGAGCACAGAGTTGCCTTTAAGGGACAAGAAAATATTTCCAAGTGCAGACAAAATGTGCTATAGCTTCATCAAGTCATGGTCAACCATGCACACAGCAACTGGCTTTGTGCCTGATGTTTATTGAGAGCTAAATGCAAAACCTCCGCAACAGCAGAACTGGCATCACACAAGCCAGAGAAGCAAACCCATCATTGTCTAGAATTATTATTACATTGTGTTATTAACCAACACAACTTAAGGAAAATGTTAAGAAGCTGTGAGTAACTCCATGACTTATGCCCAGCTCCACTGCTGCTCATTGGCTCCAAGCTGGCTCAACCAAATGTATCATTGCTATCCAGAGTAAGGAGGAACAGCTTAGCCTCTAACCTCAGGTCACATTTGAGGACATCTCTTTAAAAAGGAACAAACAATTAAAACCAGAACTAGCACAGAGGCAGGTCCACAGCATCAACAGGTGTTGAGAGGGTTGCTCTGAGTCAGTTGTCTCGATGCAGCATAGTACACAGTGTTAAGACTTGTAGCTGTAAAAATGTTAAAAATGTACAAGTTTGTACAACGCATGAAGAACCAAACTGGAATCTTTTTTGTGGTCTCGCCTTTTCTCTCACAAACTATTGGATTTTACAGTGTTTAGTCACCTCCCTAAATTCAGCTGCAGATTCAGCTCCTTAACTAAGCATGACAAGTTCTCCCTCCAAACTACATAGCCAAACCCGAGACCTTCTGAGAAGAAAACCAGAATATAAGCAGGTATTCTCATTACAAGTACTGCTCCAGACAAAGAGATGACCAATTAATATTTTCCCATGCTCTGCACCTACTCGGGTAACACACAGCAAAACACTTGTGACCTCCCATCAACAAAACCTTTCAAGTATCATTATTCACCTGGATTAAGCATGCACTTGCACTTCAGTGCACAAACAAATCCAGCCAATCCCAAGATAATTTAAGCATGTGCCTCAAACGAAATACAAGACTGGATGTTCTGGCTCAGGGCAGTCTTCAGATCCTTTCATTATACACTTTTCAATGCAAGACAGAAGCACAATGCTGAAGCAAAGGAGAAGACTGAAAAAGAAGCAGGCCACACATCACAATTTATTTTATGGTCAGTGTTTTATCTTTAAATCAGACTTGGAGGAAAAGAACAGCAGGAAAGAAGCTCAAAAATTGTTTCAAAGACACTACTGCACTGGCTGGCTGGTAGTAGATTAATCATTTAGTTGTCAACCTTGCAATAACTAATTGTTTTGGAAGACATTCATATTGGAAAATTGTAAGCATATACAGTAACAGTGAGTCAAGTTGAATCTAACCCTTCTTCATTTTACATTTGCTTCAGACATGTTTTCTCCAGTACAGAAAGAACCAACTTAAAGGAAAAAAAACCCAACATGTAGATTAGAGTTTATTGATTACCCAGACACTAATTCCAGCCCAGCTCTTTGAGATCTCTCCAAGGAGAAAGGAAGAGGTGGTATTTACAGAAACTGCTTCTAATGAGAAAACCTTAAGGCAAGGAAGGTGAACCTGAGAGCAATGAGTACCAATTTTATAGAATATAAACAACTGTTTGCTCTTGTAATTGCATTTGCCTTTCTAACTACAGTCCCTATTCTCTACCTTCCTCCAGAAACACCCACTGCTAGGCAAGGATGGCCAAAGCTGGATTACATCACTGTAACTATGGGAAAAACATGTTATGATTTGCTTAAGCTCACTTTTTTCAGGAAAAGCCTTACGTTTATCAATTTAAAAAAAATGGCTATAAAATCAGTGTCACAGAGGGACTATCCCTTTTTCCCCACTGATTTGAACAGCACAGTATTGAATAGAGCTCTATGAATAAGGACTATTTTATTTCTAAAACAAAATCCAGTGTCCCAAGCAGCTAAGTTCACTTCAGAGAGGGCACCAAGACCAGGGAAATTACTTTCTGAAAAAGAAAAAAGAGCTACTTCTTCCAAGTCTTCTCCTGAAAGGACAATTTTGTTGACGGTAATGATGAAGTCTCCTTTGTTGGCTGCAGACCCAAGCCAGCAGGACCTTCCCACATTTTTCTGCAGGCAGAAGACACTGACTCCTGCAAAGCTAATCCTTGTTAAACTGCTGTGTTATAGCTGGGGGGTGCCAGGGTGCTGAAGCCCCAACACCTGGGGCGAGCAGGGAGCCCTGAGGACGCCAGTGTCACCCCTCCTCTAACAGCCCTTGGCTCTGCAGGCTCTGCCTCCATCATCTCCATCATCGGCACTTCCTCCATCGCCAAAGGAAGGCAGCTAAAAAAACCCCAAATGAGCATAAAGCAACTACACTTTAAGGAATACTCTGGCCTGAGCTACAGCTGAGCTTGGATGCAAAGAGATTTGGGTTTCATGGACAAGCAGCAATGACAAGAAAGGAATTAACAGATATTTGCCAAATACAACTTTCAAAAACAATTTGTCAGAAAATGGCAAATTTGTTGGAGTGTAGGAATAGGATGGAATGGACATTCTCACAGCATGATATTTTTATTTAGAGAAGACAACCAGGGAAAAAAATAAATACATTTTGCAGATGGTCTGTCTCTGAGTGGCCCTGATAAAAGCTGCTGTGCCCTGACTCTGGGCCAGCCACATTCCATCTCCAACTGCACAGCCTTCAGAAGCATTAGCAATAATTAAGAAGAGCCAACCATAGTGATAAGCCAGATGTCTATAAAAGAAATACATGCTGCACAGATATTTTTTCTTGCAGTTTTTGGTGGACTAACATGGTACACTCCTTATAAAGACATTTTTCAAGTCCTTCAGTTATTCTTCCAATATTGACTCACTGAATCCCAGATGGGACTCTTGCATCACTCATCCCAGCAGGTCTCCAGGACAGCACCAAAGACTTTATGTATGGTCACCAAGCAGATACTGCTCTTTCAAATTGCCACACAAGTTCCTGAAGCACAGTTCTTCGGAATTCACTGTGATCTCACACAAAGCATTGAGAACCACTGATCTAGTCCAATACCTTTTCATGCAAATAATTTCTCCAGGAATTTTGGCACCCAGTCACCACCCATTTGGCCTACACCACCTGGTTTCAAAAGATATGCAACCCTGACCTAAAAGCCCCCAGAGCACAAGAGCTCCCCATAGCCAGAAACAATTTTCTTCGAACAGTGATGTTCTTCTACTATTAAGCAAGCAAAGGATGCACAGGTTTTGCTGTGGTAGAGGTACAATGGGGAATTTGATCATTTTGTGTCATCTCCCTGTTTGTACCATATATAACTCAGTGCTCACTTGTGCAGCTCACTGAAAGATTAGTTGGCTCTTTCAGACAGGCAAGGGTAGACTCCTAAGGCGTTTAAGTGATTTGGGGCAGGATGATCATCTGTCTCCTCCCTGCCCACAATTAACTGTTCCATGGCCCCTGCCTGTGCTAGGGCTGAGCATGCTGGGGAAGTGAGAAAAACAGAGGAGCTGAGCTTCTTCCATCATGACTGGGACCATCTCTCCTCCCTGAGCCTTCAGTGGTTTAAAGGAAGTTGTCACGAAGGGAACCAATCCTATTGATAATCCAGGATCCTGCTTATTCAACCTAAAGCTCAGTGTTTCAAACAGCAGGGAAATTAAACAACAAAGTTTTGCAGTAAGCTAATAAATCATTGTGTATCTATGCTCAGATGGTTGTAAGGAGCATGACAAACTTGAAACAGCCTGCAAATTTCTAAAATTAAACAGTTCTTGGTGTTACAGAGGTCAGCCATCTGTTCAAATGTTCGTGTTTTAGTTAATATAACTCTTCTTCTTCCGCTCTTCTCTCCTGACTCAAGCACACTCCCTAGGAAGAAGAGAGTATGAATCCCTAGGAAGAGGAGAAGCTGAAGTCACCACAACTAGACAGCCCTCCTCTTCCACAGAGAACTGCCTGCAGAAAGCACTTTTGTGGTGAGGACAGGCTATGGAGACAAACTGTGGAAAGAACAGTGTATTATCCAGGTCTCCCAGGAGCACCAAAGCCTGCAGAGAGCCAGGACTTCTGGTGAGAAATTTGCAAGGTTTGCAAGAGAATTTGTCAGGTTCTGAAAGCTGCACACAACATCCCTGGCTTGTCAGGAGACCTCTGGCCCATCCTCCATCCCATCCTTCCTAACCTCTGCTCAGCCTTGCAGGGCTCCAAGGAACATCAGAGAGCACTTCAACATTCAGCTTTAAACTGCCATCTCATGACAGGAAGAAAGGGAAATATGATGGCTCTCAACAGATTTCACATACATTTGTAGTGGAACTGCTTGTTTTAATAAAATTTGGAATTATTTGGAGTTATTCAGCAAGCAAGGCCAGCCCCAGGCTGAAGCTGGGTTTGTAGAGCAAGAAGTGGGCTCCAAGTTGTGTATGGTATGAAGAGATCTGTGTTTGACATCCTTCCACAGTCTGGGTTATTCTGTCCTCTCCTCTCTCCCTGGTAATACAAGGAGGAACAAAAAATCCATGAGTTGTGATAAAGGTGAAGAATGAGGAGGACAGGAAGACAGAAGCCAAACAAGCAGTTTCAGGAAGAAAACAAACTTGGGCAGAGGAAAAGCCAAAGTTAAAAAGATGTGGAAGTGGTTGACTGAGAATAGGTTGGTCTTCTGCAACCATCAACCTGCTTAAAATATGTCTTTAAGGAAACTGTCCAATGCATTTCAGATATGGGTAGCCATGGTCCATCAGGACATCTGGCATGAAGGAAAAGACAAAACATGCATCTTTAAACCTTTGGCTTTAGGCTGGGAATGATGTCCTCAAAGGAGACAAAGCAACATGCTGCTTTACTGTGTGTAATTTTAAGCCAGCAGGAGTTGAAAGAGACATTTATCAAAATGTCTTTTGATAAAGACATTTGAATAAAATTCTATATAACAGAGATACTGTGCAGAGCTACCTACTGGGTTAAACACTAAGCTGAATTTAGATGGAGAAAAGTGTGTCCCCATACTTATTTCTAAACCCATCTTGGAACAGGTGTGAATCCCTGGTATTGCACATGGCTTAATTCAGGGGAATAACAGTGAATGAGTTGCTGGAAATATTGCCATTCATTCTTTTCTAACACCTCCAGTTTAAAGCCCAGTGAACGCTTCACAGCTTGACCCTTGGGATGAATGTAAAAGCAGTACTACAGCATGAAAACAAAATATTTTCCTGCTTTTTCTTAAGTCAATAGGACCTGTATTGTTTGAAAAATGGTAGCCTCAGGGAATCTGTTTCACTGCAAAGCCATTTAGGTGGCTGTCATTAGTTTAAAAGCTCATTTTTGTTTAATGACTGCTGTTTCACCTACTCCCAATGCCATGTATTGTAACTGTCATACCTAAATCTTAGATTTATGAAAGCATACAGCAACAGCATTATACTCAGGGGTCTGCTGATACTCCCATTATTAAACCACTTCTTACAAGTTTTGACTTGTGTTTAGGCATAACAAATCCTGTGTTCTGTGTGGGTGCTGTCATGGAGGTGGATGGTGCTCAGTTCCCCCAGGATGCCTGGCTCTCCAGGCAGAGACATCACCATCCCCAGCTGGGGCATCTTGCAGAGCCTGGGAGAAGGATGCTTGAGATGCAATGAGAAATAAAATAAAACTTTTAAATTTGTTCAGATATTCTTTATCATCATGGGAAGGATTCAGAAGGGGTGGAAAGCACGATAAGGCCCACTCTCCTACTAAGTCACACTTTATCCAGGGTGCAGAAAAAACATGGCAGGAGGGGAACACTAACACAAAGTTGTTAAACATCTGGAGACAATTGAAGAACCAAACCCTTCTTCCTAGAGTCGCAGCTATGATCTTTAAAACACACTGATTCAGGAGGACACTCAGAAGTCATTTCCCAGGTTCCACACAAAATGCATAATTTAGCACCTGTCTGCTGTGAAATTCCTTTTGCACCTGCTATCTTCTATCAGTCCTCCACTCAGCTGCCACTTTGCAGGTAAATTTACCTCCCACTATTTTTATGGTGGAGAATAGGGACCATTCAATCCTCTTACCTCACTCTGTGAATGAAGAATTGAGTCTATGAACTCTACTTGGTCAAACTTAAATAACTAACCAAAAATGAAAGAAAAAAGTTATTTTCTTCAGATTCAAAACAGAAAACACATGAAAACCCAGGGAAGGTATTCCTGGCATATTCTGAAACCAGTGAGCACAGATTTCACATTCTCAACTTTATATTTTCAGGCACTTGTATTAACACCCCTATCTATTGTGCTTGTTGCAGTGTTAAAATATTTCATTATCATTCAGAGAGAAAGCATTTTCACCTAGGAATAAAAGGATTTAAAAACAAGCTACCTTAGTGATTCCAACATAAATTATCAGAACTAGATAATTAGCTATTCTGACAAATAAGCAGTAATGGTAAATACCGACTAATGAGACACGATTTATACCCATAAGAATATGTCTTAATACTGATGTGCCACAAAATAATTTCTGGATGGTAAATACCTAAAATGAAATTTCCTCCCCAAATCACACAAAGTAATATTTTTCCTAAATTATTTTGCCTGTGGCATTTCATTGAATAAAATTACAAATTATATTTCCTTTGAAATTCAATGAAGGCCAAATACAATTTTTTTTGGTGGAATAAAAAATTCTGTGGTTTAATCCACTTCATTTTTACTGTAACAGATTTACTACACTCAATTTACTGATGAATTCAATGTTGAGACAATGACTTCTCAGGCTTTAGGGTGTAAGATAGTCAGCCAGCAAGTAGCTAGCAAAGAAAATCTCTCCCACCACTCCTGCACAAAATCAGGAACACAGCTACAGCTGGGACCTACAGCCCAGTCTTCCTCCAGCTCTCCAATCCTGTCTGCACTTGAATAGAGAAAAGTAGTTTAGTTGGAAGAAGATCCAGAGTGATCATCTAGTCCAGCTGCAGATCCCAATGCTTCTTTCCAGACAACAACCAAATCTAGACAAGGGACTGATGGCCATGTCTGCTTTTCCTGGGAATTCATATCAGCTCTCTGGAAAGGAACAACTGGATTTTGATTGCTAAGAGACCAGATTTTATGGTAGCCCAAGAGTGATATTTATAAATACCAAATGCATAGGGAGAAGGAAACAAAACTGCCTGGCTTAGCTGAGACTCTCTTTGTTCACACAAAAAGTTTGCACCCCAGCAACCCCACTGATGCTCTGCTGGAACTTCACCAGAACACCATGCAGGATGAGGGCAGTGTCTGGAAATAACAGCAGGTGTACATGCAACTTGGTGGTGTTTGGGGAACTCCCCCCTCCCAAAAAAGTCCCAAATGAAACCTGCCAAACAAAACCATTAACAAAGCAATGTGCATCCTATGTCAAAATTATCCAAGGAGCTGAGCAAGGTAAGGATCCACTCTAAATTACCATTTCTTAAAATTAGCACTGGTGGGGCCTGATATAAAAGCCAGCAAGGTGGATGGACAGAACTGCTGGTCATGGCACGTCTCATTTGCTTGAATTAGAAGGGTCCTCAAGGCTTCAGGTGGGTGAAACCCACTGCACTTCCTTAGTGACTGCCCAGGTAACTCCACTGAGCATTCCCAAACCTTGCTCCCTCTTACACCAAAGCCCCCCACTTACACCAAATCTTCTCCCAGCAAGTACCAAGTCCCTGACACCATAAGCCAAGGCACCACCTTATTTTATTCCGAGCCTGGCTAACATGATAGAGCTCACAGGAAAACTAAAAATGTAATAACTCACTGTAGAGGAGAGGGGGGAAAAAAAAGTGTTGAGTTCATGACTAATCTTTGCAGCTCTTGCCATAGACAGGATTTGTACAGACATGTTGATTTTTTATAAAAATAGTAAATCGTATTACACCCATGCTGCAAGACCAAAGATTCACAATGATACCTTAATGCAGCTTAAATAAAAATAGTACTACCTGAGTCAATCTGAGCATGATAATGCTTTGTAATCCCACACTCTTAGGGGATGAACAGTTGTATAGCAGTGAATCAACACGAGATACTTGCATTAGGAGCCACTCCTTTTGCATGCTATATAGCAACATCTCTACAAAATGGAGAAGGCAGGTGGTGTTTGGGGGAGCACAGTGCACAGTGGGGAAAACAGGGCAATTGCAGAGCCTCACTATCCTACAGCTTGGAAATCTTGGCTAAGAGTTTACTTTTTTAGAAAGAAAGCCTGCTTTAATTTTTCCCTATCACAGTAAAGAATTAAGGAAAAAGTTTGAATTTTAAAAGTTTTTGAAAAGTGAGCAATCCCAAAGCCTGTGAGCACTCACGCAGGAGATTCATTCATAAAAACAAACACAGCTGAACAGCAGTGTTGCACAGTCATTCTGGGTTTCTTTCCTTAACATCCTTGAATGAGCAAACAGTGAATATGGAAAGTAAATGTGCAGTACAACATAGAAAGGTCTAAACAGAGGAGACATCAGTAAAACCTATTTATAATAAGAATGTAAAAGCTAAAGACTCAAATAGCAATTTTTAAAGGTGGCTAAGGAAAAAATTGGAAGCTTTTGGATTGAAGACATGTTAAGCCATAATGAATTCTTTTCAATTACTTTGTTACATAAGCTATTCACAAAAGGTACTTCATTTGCTGTTGTGCTCCCATTTGTTCTTTTTTAAGACACATTTTCCAGTTAATTGCACTTCCATGTCCCCTCCCTGTACCCACAGTATAGATTTATGTATGGCAGACATGTGGCCCTCACAGCTCCCTCCAGACAGTAGGGAAAGGTAGCAGGAAAAGTTAACAGAACTGAGAGGTCTTCCTTTCCCAAGAGGACTTGAGTCTGAGTTCTGAAACAAGGCAGATTTTCAAGGCTGTAGTGCAGATGATGCCCAGGGGAAGGAGAACACAGCCTCAAATTCCCACTTATCTTGCCTGCTCCCTTCTTCTCCGCCCTGGTGCTCAGAGCCTGGCACTGCTACTGGGATTTTTTCTTCCTGCAGAGCCTGAATGTTCACAGGAAGGGTGATCCCATAGGACCCTGGATGCGGGGATACAGGTAGGCTATAGAGAAGGCAGAGAAATGCTGACAAGGGCAGTAGAGACAGAGACAAGCTGAAAGGCACCAGGACTCAAGGATGAGGAGATCCTGGTGAGGGGGGATGTCTAGTGATGATCAGAGCCAGGTCATGGGGACATGCCCATGGCCTTGCTCTGTGCACAGAACATACAGCATATTCTCAACAAACTTCCCTCCACCAATGGCAAGAACATTCCCTGACTTCCATGTCTTGCCACAGGTGATCCTGAGATATGTTCAGTTCTTGCAACCTCCCATTCAAGGGGACACCCCTTCCCACAAACACAAAAGCTGCAGAGGTCTTAACTCAGCTTTCAGTTTAAAAATAGAATGTTTCTCAAAGCCAGTTTGGTAGGACAGACCTGTCAGTTGAGCTGCAAAAAGTTTCACTTTCATGCATCAAACACAGCAGCTTTGAACCAGAGAAGCGGGGAGCCCTGTTCCGAACTCAGAGCCTCATGTCCATGCTAGCAGCAGGCAGTTTCTGAAATGATGTTCACACCACCTCATGTCCCATCCTCTGCCTTCCCTGGCCACGGGCCACAACCACTTATGTGCTCCTCCAGAACAGGACAGAGGTTACAGCAATGCCACCACCACAGCCCCCTGCCTTGCACCCGGGACAGAGACAGCCCCTCCAACCACATCCCAGCTCCAACCTCCCACACAGTCACCCCAGCAGCACCCTCAAACATGCCAAGGCATGGGGCCTCTGACCCAGTGTCCATTCAGGTGTCCTGTGCAGGGTGGCCTCCATGGGTGCATGTCCCATCATGTGTCTGCCTCCCTGGTCTTCCCTGCCCAGAGCTGCTTATGTGCTTACAGGCAGAAACACAGGTAAGCAGCTTGCTGCATCAGACCCTGTGGTATCCCAGCAGGAGAGCATCCAAATGTCAATTCCCCCTTCCATGGCCAGCACACTCACTTCCAGATGTGTGTAGCTGGGGTAAAATTCAACCTACCTTCCGGCATGCTCATACACATTTTAGCTTCATACTTTGTTCTGAAGCCATCCGTGTTCCACTGGCCACACATTACATTCTGGAAAATGCCTATCAGGCTCAGCACTGGTCTGCCTTCAAGTCTGTCTTTTACCCCATGTTAAACATGAACTGATGCAGCCTGACCACTGTAAGGCTCCATACAGGAGCTGTTACGCTCTGGAGATGTACCTTCTTCTGGTATGGATCATATGAATTCCCAAACTGAAACCATGGACACACCTGTACTTGAAAATGTGAGGAATATAGACCATTGAAGCATCAAAAAATGTGATGTACAGCCACCCAAAAACTCTAATCTCTGTTAGCAAAAGTACATCAGAAGTCTAAGCTCTAAGGAAAGACCACAGGAGCTTTTCAAAGCACCACCCAAAGAGACTGCCCAGGAAAAGACATATTAAACAAACAGTCCTGAGTATCAACAAGTGGTTTTTTACTCATACCCTGTTCAGGTGTTACCTGAAACAAGAAAAGAAAATCCAATTTTAAGTACAATTTAAAGAGACAGTTTAAAATTACCTGAATTTTGTACACATGGTATTACTGTCATCCATGTCATACTCATCTCTGTCCTCAGAAGAAGAGTTTTGTTTCATTTTTCAACCTCTCAAAAAAGATCCACTGAATATTCAGGTCCCCATACAGAAATTAGCAATACAAACCATGCAGGTTTACAATACAAATCTCATCCTAGCTGCAGGGATGAGGAAGAGGAGTTGACAAGATATACACTTAAGGGGTGTTAAGTAAGCCCCTTATAAACACAGTAACCATTTTCTAGCACAATGAACACATATTTAGGTTGACAGACACACCAAACACCATCATCCTCCCTTGCCCTGAGAAATTACCAGTCCAGATGGCTACATTTCACTTGTATGGACGCTTCAAATCAACCTGGGACCATGTGTATCAAAAGGCACCTGATCTATGGGAAGTACACAGACTTGGAAGACAGAGAAGTCCATTAGAGGTTTGGGGCATTCTGCCACGGTTCATTAGTCAGTCTGAACACACAAGAGCTCTAATGGCTTGTATCCTGTGCATAGGGAAATGCAACGAAAGAAAGAGCTTCCTGAGGAATTAATGGGTAATTATATAATTTGGTTAATCTCATGGGAAAGAAATCTAGAATTGAAAAAGGAAATAGAGTAGGTATTTCTCTAGAAACAACGAAAACAAACAGCAAAGGGTGTTACAGAGCAGAGTCTCAGCTGGCACCATTGGAGATACCAGCTCCAGCAGAAGAAAAGAAATTGCACTGATTGACATCAGCATTTTGCACATGCAATGGCACCAATTGGCAGTTCTTAGCAATCTCATCCTCCTGCAGCTCTTGACTGATTTAATGTTTCACTTACTTACAAATGAGAACACCTAATGAAGTGCATAAAAATGAAATACATGGAAGCCTTGGGTGCAGGCAGAACAAAATCAGTCACATGCGGCAGAGATTAACATGGGTTATGCAGCTCATATAACTCTCTGGAAGTTGCATTCCTTTAGATTAACACTTGGACAGAACAGAAAGGAGAAAAAATCCTAAGGTTGCTTTCTGACACAGAAAACACCGCCCCAGTGGGATGTGTAGGCTTTTAGTAAAAAATGCAACATAATTTGTACAAATTATCCCTAAAGTCAAGTATTTTTTTTAAATGTAACAGTTCACTTATCCAATCTCAGGAAATTATTTTTAGTGCAAAGCTTATTATAAAGTGCAAATCTTAACATTTTGACGACAAACCCCTGCTTAAAGATTAGCCCTGCCAGCTTTAAAATCAAAGCATGCCATTAACTCAGCAAATGCAAACTTGTGCACTCAATGCTGAACAAAAAACAAAGCCTGCATTTTCTATTTCTCATTTAGTTTTACTATTACTAAATTAAAGAGTGCCTTGAAAGGAGCAGGGTCTGCAAAGTACTCACCACCTATTTTGGAATCTCTTCAGAGAAAGTCCACGGGGCTCGATTACCTGGAAGAGAAGACACAAACCAAACATGCTTTACATTACAGCTTTTCTCTAAGTGACAATCTTCACACTCTTGGCCTCTCCTGCAAAAGCTACTGTTCCCAGTTCAAAAAAAAAAAACCCCAGAAATAGTCTAAACATGTAAAAACCCTGCTCCAGTTCTTACCCTACAATGGGAAACAGCTTTGTTGTGCATTTGCATTTTATTATTTGTCCTGAAATAACAAATATTTCCATGTTGAAAAATGCACAGATTTGGCTTGAATTCAGACAGCAAATTCTTCTGATGTTCAATAATCTGTTGAAATCACCCTTCTTATTTTAAATAGTTTTTTGTAAAAAGTCATCTTTCAAAATAAGTAAGTATCAAGTTCAGATTCAGAAGGTTTCCTTGGCTCATACCACAGAATATTACTACACCAAGATGTAAAAACTGGAACAAAATAAAGGAAAAATATGAGAGAGCCAGTTCCAAGTTTACTGCAGCCACTAAACATTGGTCTGAAAGGTTAGAAATCACTTTTCTTTCACTGAGCATGTTCCTCAAGGAAAAAAAATAAAGTTATTTGCATCCCATCAGCATCTGTCAGCTCTGAATGCTGAGGGTTCATCAGCCTTCAAGGAGTCACAGATAAGAGCACCAGGAGCAAGGTTCACCTTCTCCCGTGATTCCTCATCTCTCAAAATCTGTGGATTAGAAAATCGAAAGCAAGTGACTTGTTCTGATTCCCTCTCTCACAGAGCTGACCATGATTTTCCTCCACCACCAAGGCCAAGCTCAGCTGGGAAGAATTCATCTTCTCCAACCCAATACACCAGCTTCTTTCCTGCCAGATCCCTGTCTGACCCAGTAACCCTGTAACTTCTGCAAGCAAAATCCCACTGTGTTCAGCTCCCAGGTGCCTCCAGCCCACACCTAGCACACACATGTGGTCTGCCCAATGCCAAACCCCAGCCAGAGACATGCCAGACAAAGACTCCCAAGAGTCTCCTTTGACACTTCACCATCCCTGCAAGCAGGAGTTCCTGCTTTTCATGATACCACTCACATTCATTTCCACTGGCCCTAACCCCTACAGACACAGGGTTTCATGTTTCTCCCCTTACAGCAAGTTGCTGTTTGCTGACACTGTAAACTGCTCATGCCAATCCTACACCTTCTCTCTAGACCAAACACCCCTATTCCTTCCCATCATTCCTCTTGAGTCCTGTTATTCAGATCCTTGCTGACCTTTTCCATTTTTTTACATCTTCCTCAGGTGCAGTGCCCCAAGCAGGCTTTAGTACTCTAGCAATGCCAAAGCACCAGGAGATCCCAATACTGGACACAAAGTCCATCCCTGCTGGGGTTTCAGTCATAGGTTTCTCTGGGTCTGGATTGAAGGCACTT
>VYZP01028751.1:347-36653 GCA_013400635.1 Hypocryptadius cinnamomeus | reverse complement strand
AGGGAGAGCTGTGTCACCCTCGCTGTCAGGTATTTTCCCTCACAGGGAGAGCTGTGTCACCCCTCGCTGTCAGGTGTTTCCCCTCACAGACGCAGCGATGTTTCCGCCCGCCGTTGTCGGCCGTTCGCTCCTCACACTCGGGGCTCTCTTCGGGGTGCCGTGGCCCGCCCCATTTGCACGTGAGGCGGCCGCTTGCGCGGTAAGCTTGAGCCTCTCGCGCTCCCGTCCGGGCGCCGCTGGTTCGCGGAGCACCGGCGGCCTCCACAGCGGCTCTTCCTTCGCTGCTGCCATGTCCGCCATGGCCAAAGCCTCCGGCGCACTCAAATCCGTGGATTACGAAGTGTTCGGGCGGGTGCAAGGTAATGGCGGGCTGAGGGGGGCTGCCGGGCGAGGGGCGCCGCGCTGAGGCGGCGGCGGCACTGCGCGTGCGCGGGGTGGGAGCGGCCTGAGGGGAGGCGGGAGCCGGCATCGCGCACTCGGCGGGACGGGGAATTTTTTTGGTTTTGTGGGGTTTAAAAAAATTTTTTTTTTTTTTTTAAATTTAAATCGTTGTAAATATTCCCCCGCCCTAAGGCTCGGCTCCCCCTGGAGCACAGGCTGCCCTGTCCAAAGTAGTTCCCATTCCGCGCACTTGCGCTCGTGGCTTCTGTCAGCGCGGGAGTGTGGAAATGCCCCTCGCGTCCTTCCCATTCACACACCGCTGCGTTTTCGCTTAAATACACTTATTGTTTCACTTAAATACATGAATGTGTGGATATAATAATCGTGTGACGAAGGGAAGGCTCAAACACAAGTCCTGTTCGATTTCCCTGATATTAACGTCGCTGAAATTTTCGTAGTAAAACACCACGGGTGACTTGTATGCACATCGTTGCTCCTTTATGTTAACTGAAATTCTTACAGGTGATATGCTTTCACAGGACATTAATTTATTTTTTTTTCTTTTTTTCTTTTTTTAGGTGTTTGTTTCAGGATGGTAAGGCAATGCTGGATTTGCTAGCTACTTTATGGTATAATGTTTCCAGTGCTAAAAATAAGGCAGCAGGTCTGTGGAGTGTAAATATATCCACCTGGACTTTAGTTGGATGGTTAAGTACTCTGAGTAGACTTAAATTTGTTTTATATTAAAATGGATTTTTAGAAGCTTAATTAATGTGTTGCTTGTGTAGATTGTGGTTTGGATTACTTGTGATGTAACAGCCACAAGAATGTTGTAACACCTTAGTCTTTTGAAAGGTTAAATATGAAACAAGGCGTTTCAGTTTAATTTTTCCAGTGGCAACTCAGTGCCTGTATTTAAGGAAGGCTGCTGTGGAAAAATGTGGGAAAAAATGTTCTGCAGATAAGGACTTTGTGGCTCATACCCTGATCAAGTGACTCCAGCAGCTCTGAGGTGCAGCAGGTGGTTTTGCATTTCACAGAAACCCACGAAACAAGAGGACACAAAGAATAGTGGTTTCATCACAAAATACTGCCCCATGCTTAATATTAAACCTGAGAGATTTTATGTATAGTTTATATGTATTGTGAAATAGTGCCAGGTAGAAAGGAACAGAAGACTGCAGTGGAGTTTGCCTTGAATTTAGTTATTCTGTCAAGATTAAAGGGTAAGTCCAAGCTTGCTGTGCCTTGTTTTGAGCTGACCCAAAGCTGTGTGAACACACAGCTCAGTGCCAGTCCTGAGGAAAAGGTTTGCAGCTGCCTTCCTGTGCTTTTGGGCAAATTAGTTTGGAGAAGCTGCTCATAATCACCTTGAAAAACACTCTTCATAGTTAGCACCATTTTTTCATTGGCTAAATCATCCCAAAGCACATTTTGTCTTTTGGAATGGGTCATACAGACCTGAAGTTTGGCTCTTGCTATTTGTGAATTTCATCACAACAGGGTGGCTGGGAAACCATCATTTTTAAGTATTGCAGAAATATACTTGTTTTTTTCTAGCTATTAGATTATGGCCTCTGTTGTTGTTTGTCAGTAGAAATGCAGCAGTTGAGGGTAGGATTTAAAGGGTGAAAATTGGGTGGAAAGGATTTGAAAGGGAACTGGGAAGTTTGTACATGTAGCAGATTTAATGAGTTTAAAAACTGCGCTGATTGAAGGGTCAAATGAGCAGTGATAGGAGCTGTGGAAAGGAATAAAGTAGGTACAAGGGAATGGTATGGGATTAGTGCAGTCCTTTGTGATGAAAATCTTGTTCTTTTTGGAAAATGAGCTATGCCTGCTGCAACTTCAGAGCTGCCAGGAACATCTGAATGCCTGAGGATGAGCAGCACTCGTGGGTTTTTATTTTTTAAGTGTAGCTCTTACAGCTGGGCAAATGCAAGTGTTCTGTCTGTGCTGGCACTGACTGTCCTCTTTCATTATTTCCCAAATCAGTACACAGAACAGGAAGCCAAGAAATTAGGAGTGGTTGGCTGGGTTAAAAATACCAGCCAAGGAACCGTGACAGGCCAAGTTCAGGGCCCAGAAGAGAAAGTGAATGAAATGTAAGTATTTGTGTTCGTTTTTTTTTTTCTTACTCTCATTAAAGTAATTTACAGAAGTGTTTTTAATGTGAAGTGACAAGTAGATCTGTGTGTCAGTAATGTAACAGTGTTTTCATTCAGCTTTGGAGGTAAGGAGGTGCATTCTTTAAGCTGTGAACAAGACTTTAACTGGAAAAATACTGTGTTTTCATTTCTAGTGTCACACAGTTTGTTAATGTATTTCCTTAACATCCTCATTTCTTGTGAAATGAAAAGAGAGTCTTTATTCATGTGTCTAAAGATCTGCTTTTTAATTCATCAAAACTTCTCTTGTTAAAAAAAAAAATTGAATAATATCTTGAAATGTTTTTTTAGTTTGTGCTTTAAAAACAGTTTAAAGCATACTGGGTTTAAATACGATTTTTTTTTCTGATTTAGAAAAAAAAAAAACCATAAAAAACTAATGCATAAATACACATTTTGGCCAAGGCCTGCAGTCTCTGCCATTTGGAAATGAGTTTTGAAATATTTTGGTGTCTTTTAAAGAATGGGTAATAATTTTCATTTTGAGATAGCTTTAAGCTCCTGGAAACTGGCAATCACTGAGGAAATGATGCCTGGAAAAACACAAAGCCTGGTTGAATTACTTCCAACTATCATTTTTTGCAAGTGTGTACAGGGAGATTGTTGGGAACTTTAAAAAAATCCTTCAGGGGTTTGTTTTCTCAACAAAGAATGAGTGAGGGCAGAGCTTTCCTTCTCTAGATGAGGAATTAGCAGTGCATGTTCTGCCAACGCTTTCCCATACAGGAATTGCTTCAAAACTGAACTTGGATGAGAAATTGGCTTTGTGCACACAAAAGTGTTGCACATTCTAGTCAGGAGATTTAAATTATTTCTAATCATTTTCCTTGGTTTTGTGCTTAACATGAGGGTGCTTATCTTGGGCTGCAAAGCATTTATAAAGCCAGAGAAATATCAGTTTTTTTCTTATATCAAGTTTGCACTTACTTTTTGAAAGAGTTTAATATCCAGATCCCTTCATGCTTTGTAAATTTCAGTGTTGGTGCAACATTTTTATTTAACTTGGAACATGAAACTGACCATGTAAGAAACCAGGGTTTGTTTACTGTTTATTGTCCTACTTTTTTGTTTAAAAACACAGATCCAGAAGAAATAAAAAGTTGTTTTCAGTTGCTCCTCTTTTATTTCATGTTGGAAATCAATGTGTTCCTCTGACATGGGAATAATGTGGCAATGTGAAGTCAAAGTGTAGTTTTTGATGCATGGATTATTAAATTTAGGGTCCTGGAGTAAAATTCTGAAAAAGAAGGGTTTTCCTTGTGCCCTCTGTGCTCTCCACTGTATGGAAAAGGCAGTGAGTTTATTTTTGTCATTAACTTGGTGAAGTTGCATGTGAAAAGGGAACTCTTGTGTATAAGCTGCTCCTTTGAAAGACCCTTATTTCTCTCTGCTGGTACTAGTGAATCATGGATCAGAATGGTTTTGAGGTTCTGAAAGGTTTTTTTCAGCATTTTTTAATAATGCTATGAATTCATAATACTGTGTTCTCATATTTAAATGTTATTTAAAATGCTGTATTCAAAAACCAAAACAACAAAATGATGATTGCTTCTGCAGTAGGAAATGGACACAAACCAATAACCCTAAACATGTATTTGTATTCCAAATGTGGTAAATCACCAGGAAATCTTATTGCCAACTGCCTTTGGATGTTCTGGTTTGTGTTTTAGCTTTTCAGGACTTAGACACTGTGATGACACTTGTTGAAAATTTGTAGCTTCTGCATGGTCAAGGAAACCAAACACTCTGTAGAGGAAGTAGTGCATGTGTCAATAGTCAGATATTTCAAGAAAGCTTCCTGGTGATGATTGTTACCCTGTGGGAGTCTTTCCAGAGCACTTTGTGCAGTGTCATTTAGACCAATATTTTCACACTTGCCCCAGATTTTCAATTAAACATGAAGCACAGAACAGATTAAAAATCATATGGTGATGGTAATAAAATTTGTCAGTTGTTTTGCTGGTTCTGGGTTTCTAATGTTAATGTACTTTAGGGGGAAGTAGTAAAGGTGTTTTGGTCTGTCCTAAACAATGTTTGTCGCTTTATGATGATAAATAGAATCAAGAACATGGACTAAAAGGAGTAGGGATGCCATTGGAAAGTACAGGTGTTCTACAGGTAAATAGGCAAAGCAATGTAAGAGGGAGAAAGAGAGGAATAAGGGATTGAGAGGATGAAAAAGAGAAGGAAAGTGTAAAAAATGTGAAAAGGACCCCATGAGGCTCTCCAGTGTTTCCAGAAGCATGGAGTGACTAACAAAGCCTACCTTTGTTCTGGAGCAGGAATGCGACAGACCTCTAACCCAATGGTTTTCCAGCAGCTCCCCATTTTCTACCCCTTTTTATTCTGTTTTTGTATCAGTAATTGTATTGGGAGGCACAGCCACAATGTATCCAGTGCATGCTCAACCTCAAGAAGCATTGGCTTTATATAATTTATTTTTTTGTGCAGGTTGCAAGGTAAGATATAACTTAGGAGGAACAAGAGAACAAGCAGACATAAAATGTAGTTAATGCTGAGTTGCTTTGGGAGATGCCATGCAAAGTAGTTTGCACTGGAGCAAACAGCTGAGCAGGGGCCTCCTGCCTCTTCAGAAAGCAGTGTTAGATTTTAAATAAGTGTGAACAGCTGGGGCCTGGGAAGTGCTGCTTGTGCAGGAAGTTGTGTCCCTGATTGGGTCATTCATTTACTGTTGAACATGGGCATGAATTTCTTTGGAAGTGCTGGGAGGCTGATTCCTTGATTTTCTGTGGTGCTAAAATCTTCATCCCACTGAAAACTGGCAAAATGTACCAACCTCCGCAGATTGCAGTGGGAATGTCACTGAGCTGCAGGAAGCCCAAGGGATAGATGAGCACTCTTAGATATTTTCCTTTCAATTTTGCATTCAGTTTGGTTTTAATGAAAGCTTCCTAGGTTCTCAGGGATTAGGTGACTTTTATGTAAAGTATTTTAAAGCAAATTTTTAAACTGGGAGATCTTGGAGAATATTTTAGAGGGTGTTTTTAAAAGTCTTGAGAGCCTTTTACCTGTCAGCTTGTTTTGGTATCCCTTGTTTTTTAACTCTAGATGGAGCTGTTAGTTCTGAAGATCCTCAACTCTTCATGCTCTGTTTGCAGGAATCTATTTTTAGACTGTAATGGTAGAATTCATCTTTTTCCTCAGTGTATTTTATAGTCCTGTTCCCTTTGCTGCTTCTGCTCCACACAGATCACACCCCTTATGCTTAGGTAGTAAAAGATTTTCAGAGAGTTTTGTCTGTCAAGTCCCAAGAGAAGCAGAGCTGCACCATTTCTGTAACATAATAAGGTTTTATGGTGTAGGCCTTTTTTTTTTTGCCAGCCAAGGTATGAACTGATGATAAAAAATGGGGTAGAGGAGTGTAGTCCTTTGTTTTATTTAATTTTTTTTGCCAGGCATACTCACACCACAGGTTTTTTCATTATATTATCTTGTGCTATTTCTTCCACTTTACCCATTAAATCAGGTTGGGCTCTGTGTAGCCATGGTGGCTGTTGCCATAGCAACCTGCACCGAAAGGCTGGAAGTTGCTTTCCTGGGAGAATTTTTTAAACTTCGATGACAAATTGCTAAGTTATCCATTAAAAAGGCAAGATAAGAGTCTTTGTAGAGTGCCAAATTCAGAATTTACTCCAAAAATCCAAGGTCAAATCAGGCTGACACTTAAAAATGTGAAATCTTAGGGTATTTTTTAAGCACAAGCACGTAACAGCACAGTGAGTGTTCTTCCTGTCTCTAGAGAAAGGCAGAGTTCTAAATATAGATGGCTTGTCTTGGAAATGGGTTTTAATTAGGAAACTAATGCTAATTTCATTTGAATATTGTAATTTTTATTACCAATGTTAGTTAAGAAGAATTAAGATTTAACTGACACAAGACATAAATTACTGTATAAATGCATAGAAAAATCTAGATTTTTACCTTGTAGAAGAGGAGAATGATACTCTGTATTGTTATTATCATATTTGTCATTGTTTCAGTAATCAGGTGTAGCCAAGGTTCTTGTCTGTACCAAGTAACATTGAATAAGTACCTTTTTCCCCAATATAATTTTTTAATTGGTTGCAGGGAATAGCCCTTAAATGGAACTAAATGCTACTAAAAATACCTGTGGGGAAAAAAATTCTAGATCTTAATACCCAATTGATGTTTAGTTATAAAGTGAGCAGATTTTAGTCAGTGTTTTCCAATTTTTCTCCTTTTTAAAAGGATATTTTTAAAAGTATTTTGCTGAAACTAGGAGTGTTGTTTAGGAGAATCCTTAACATTGATTTGCACACGGACTTGTCAGTGAGGCAGAGATGTGCCCTGCAGGATGGCTGAAATATTCCTGGGATGTGCTGTTCTCAGGAAGCTGACAGTGACAGATTTTGGAGAAAGGGCAGAAGGAAATGAAAATCACATTTTTAAATTTTTTTTTAACTTTGTTAAAATACAAATCAGTGAGAGGTGTTAGATTTGTTCTCATTTACGATGGTAATGAAGAACAGTTTTTACATTAATCATTGCTGAAGGTGATTTACAGTGTTTCAGTGAATCAATAGCAAATGACAGGAAATATGATGGGAATTTTATAATTCAGTGTAGCTCCAAATACAATATGATGTTTTTAATGTTTGATTATATTTTTTGTTTAAAGGTAAGACTAATATATACTGGAAAACTAAATTAGGCTATAACTTTTGTGGGTAATAAGATGGTAAATGTGATTCTTTCTCTTTTCATATTGAATGTTTGAGGTATTAATTTCTTCTCTATAGTTATTTATTGCTTGAAATTGACAGTCTAAATTGTGAATTATTGTAGTTATTGGTCCTGTAAATGAAATTTGCTGAACTGTTACTGATGATGGCCTGGGAGAAACAGCCATAAACCTTGTTCTTTGGGGTTTTTTAGTCATATAAAATTAGATGAATGAACTAATTTGTTGTAGCAGCTGTACTCTGTTTAAAAGCCAAGGAATGGGTCAGGTAAGTCAGAACACGGAGCTTTTGGTTACTGAGAATAAAGTGAGTGAGCTGTTTAGCTGAGGGAGATGTGCATGTGCTTCCAGCACAAACCCAGAGGCCCAGTGGCCTCTGTACATCTTGTACAGTGTCCTAAGGGAATTCCCCTGTCCTCTGTCCCTCTGGGGCCCAGGGAAAAGCTGTTTTCCCTGTGTGCCCCCGGGGCTGAGGGAAGAGGTGTCCCTGTGCCCTGAAGGTCACCCAGCCCACCAGTGACAGCCAGAAATAGCAGTGGCCTCCTGGCATGGCTCCTCTGCTTTCCACTGCACTGGATGTGCCTGTTCCCTGCAATGCCTTAAACCACAAAAGCTTTTAGCCATGCTTGGGTCTTTCTGGATATAGAATAGTGCCCAAAAAAAGAAAGTTTTCCACACCCCTGTTTCTTCTGCTGGAGTACAAAAATAGCTGCCTTGCATGACCTTGTGGATTCTTTTTTACAGTAGCTCTGTGGAATTGGAATTCTTTATCAAGTATCTGCTTCCAGTTCTTCTTATCACTGAAGTGTTTTTGTTTATAGAGCATTTACCAGATATTTCTGCATGTAAACAGGTCTGGATTTCTAGGATTTTGGTTCTGGAATAAGCAGTATTAGTGTTTGCATTGTGTTGGAAGCTCAGCATGTGATGTTGAGCAAGATAGTTCACTTTTCTCCTGTCTCTGGTGGATGTTGCATTAATGCTCCCAAGTCCTTTAGCAGTGTTCAGAACCAAGGCTGAGTTTCCTATGGAATTCCAGACTTTTACTGGCTTTGTTGATGGGTATCTCTGGGAACACTCAATTTCAGCATCCTGGCTGCACACTTAGAAGCAGGAAGGATTTCAAGGCTGTATTGGATTGTACTGTAAACACAGGCAAGTTGAGCTGTTGTTTGAACACTCAATTTAGGCATTTTACTGCATAATTAGGACTCGTGTGCCTTTCTTCCACACTGAGAAGTCAGGCTTCTTTCTGCTCAAAATTGATCTTAACTAAACCATAATAAATGTTCTATGAAGGATTGGTTGAGCTTTGTGGAAGACTGATTTTAAAATAAAATTTACAATGTAATGGATGATTTCTACTGGGAGCTTTTTGTTCATTTGAGCATTTATGCATTCTTTAATGCTGATAATTTTTGTGATTTAGCCACATGTAATGCTTTTTTATTTCCAAAGTGAAGGTGTTCTGTTATTGCTGATGCAGTAGGATGTGGTGCAGTTCAGTGCCATTCGTTTGGCTTTCTGTGCTGAATAAAGTGTTTAATGTGTCTTTAGTGCTCCACCACAACACTTAGAGAGACATTAATGAGTAAAAGTCAGCTTAAACTAGGATTTTTAATGGCTTTATTTATTTAGTTTAGCAGGGTGGTTAACTGTGCACATAGTCAAAAATAGATCTTTGGCAACAAACTGGTAATTATCAATAAAAACATGTACTTAGTGTCGGTTTCCTGGAAACCTGTTCTGGATGTGATGCTTCAAACAAGTTCTGAAAATACAAACCAACTCATGTGACTCTTAAAGAACAACTTCAGAGCTACAATTTTTTTGCTTTCCTTTTGGTGTGCTGATATTTGAAAATTACTGAGCAGGGAATAAGCTTGTTACAACCATTTTTCTATCTGAAGGGTGTTATTCTGGGTCTGGAGATTTGTGTTTGTAATCCAGAGGAGAAAGCAACATTAAACTAATATTGGAGTTGCATAATGTGAGGATGAAAAGACCTCTGTGGGGATGCTGCTGCTGTTCCCAAAAGGGGTGCCACAAGTGGGCAGACGTTCAGGTGAAGCTGCTCCTGGTGGGAAATCAGGAGGGAATGTTCTCCAGGTGTATTAAATCTTGTGTGCAGTACAGCAGGAGCTCTTGCACAGGAATGCCAAGGTGAATCCCAAATGGAAAACATTTGGCAGACTTAACCAGGAGCCCTGTGCTGAGGAGGTGGATTCGGTTCTGAATTTGCTGGTGTAATTATGCACAGATCATGATTCTTGCTGCTGCTGATCTTATCAATGTTGTGGTGGTGAAAAGCATCTTCTGAGATTTCAGCACTTCCTTAGCCAGATGAATGTAGGACTGGAAGCAGAATCTGTATTCCTTGTGCCATATTAGCCAGAATGGGAGAGGAAGCTACTTCCTGCTTTTATGGGGAAAGAGCTCTGAAGCCTGATGATGTTTTGTTTTATTTCTTAATTGGTGTTGTTCTGCTTTGGTTCATTGGCAAGCTGTGTTCAGTTTATTTACCATGTTTTTATCAGAAATGAGTATGTTTCACACTTGTGTACTTGAGATACACCATTTGCCAACAGCAGAAAAATCAAAATTGCTTCTTGAAAAATTGCTTCTTGAAAAATTGCTTCTGCTTTTTGAAAAATCAAAATTGGTGCTGCTCTTCCCTCAGCCACTATTGGAGGATTGCAGCAGTAGAAAAAAAGTCTCTCTGGGTAACTTCATTATATAACTCAATTTTACCTTGTTCTTTTTCCCCAGTTCCTCCCTCCCTCTACTCCCTGGTCTGACTCTCCACAGAAATACAATGTTTATTTGTTTAAGATGGTGCCCTGGGATGTTTCTCTTGAACTGTGCTGGGTGTCATCAGCTATCCTGCAGAGTTAATGTTAGTTTTGGTGTCTTTGTCTTTATGTGGCCCCTCTGAAGGGGGATCCTGAAGTCTCTCTAGAGAGAATCACTTGGAGAAGTCCCTAGGTTTGGTCTGTCAGCCTTTTGCTCTCCAGCTGATTTACTGTAGTCACTCTGTGACTGGAAGAGAAGCTTTCTTTTCAAAGCTGGTTTTCTTGGAGATGTTTTTTCCCTAGCTGGGGTGAAGCAGCTGGCTGGGCTCATCTGCAATGAATGCTCTGCTTGTGTACCTTCATTGCTTTCCACTGGTGTTCACATTTGTGCTCTGTTCTTGTGATGCTCTGGGCTCTTCCTGCTGCTAAAGGAACAAAGAAAATCAGTCTGCCAAGTGTTCAGAACTTCATGGTGGGGGGTGGGGGGGAAGGCTGAGTTTTTAACTTAGGAATGATAAATCAGGCATTAAATTTAATTAATGCCCAATTTAAAACTGGGCAGCTGATACTCAGTTTGAGCTGTTTCCTTGAACTCCCAATGGACATTCTGGTGGGAGAGGATCCTGGGCAAGGAGTTTTCCTTCCATTTTTTACTCTTTAGAGCTGTAGAATTTTAATATATGCTAAAAAACAAACCCATTTGGAACAAAATCCGAATCCATTCCTGTTTTCAGATCTCCCAACAATTGTTTAATGTTTCATTCATCATACTTCTGGATCTGAGCTGGTTGGGTGTACCATAGAGGAGCTCACCTGAAACCATCACACTCCATAAATGCTGATCCTGAGCCTCTGTCCTACTCACTGTATAATAAAAACCCTTCCTTGAAATTAGATTTTGATGTCAGTGCTAGGAACTTTTCAGGCAGCACAGTTCTACCCCCCTGTTGGTCTGGATGGGGTTAAAATAATCTTTAATTTTAGATGGTTGGTGATTTGCAGGGTAAATTTCCAGAGTTTAGGAAAATGTTTGGCTGAGTATTCTAGGAGGGGAGAAAAAAAGCAGCTGCCTGCTGCCAGTCTCAGATCTCCCTGATCTGCCCTCCTTTTCCAGGCTGTGTATCCAGGAGCTGGAGCCTGGACACTGATGTCTTCCTTGGCAGTCAGAGGGCTGCAGAGCTCCTTTGTTGGAGTGAAGACTCCCAGCAAACTGGGAATTTAGTTCCTTTTGGAGGTGAATCTGTTCAATGTACAGCAAATCAGTTTTCCAGGGAGTAACACCTGTAACCTGTCTCTGGTTGGGAGTACACACAGATGGAATTTTGCTGCTGCTCCCTGCTTTGCGCAGAAGTGCTTGAGCAGTGTCACTCCACCTCAGGGATGGGAAAACACCTTTGCCGTTCATCACAAACATCACTCCTTGTGTCTACCTGTGTTTTAAAAAGCCTTGGTTGGGATGTGATCAAGATCTAATGGGTTTCTGTGTTTTCCAGATTTGTTTTGTCCAGCTCACACAACACTTGAGTGGTTTTGTGCCAAGTTCAGCTGCCAGGACCTGCTGTTACCCAGCCTGGGGGGGTTGATGATCTTACTGCAGTCTGTGATGTCCTAAATGCCAAATCAGCAGAATGCAGTGCGACTTCAAAAACCAGAGTTCATATTTGCTTTTTGGCATTGTAGTGGAGCTGAAATTAAGAGTCATGAAGGGCCTACCTAATTTGGAATGAGGGCTTAGACAAAATTTGGTGAACACTTTTAAAAAAAATTCCTAGCGCAAATGTGAATTAAAATTGAAGATAATTTTGGTGAGTAGTTACACATGGATTGTTCCCATGCTGTATAGGAGGAACCACGGCACAGAGCAGCATCAGTACAGTCTCTCATGGCAAATTTGTGATGGAGCTGAGAGGCAATGTGGGAGTGTTGATACCCAGTCCTATGCTAATCCTTGGAACAGAGTTTCTTCCTGTAAATTGTTGGGGCTCTGTGCATTGGTTAACTAATGTCAGTGAAGCACTGCCCAGAATTTCAGGGTGTATTATGTTCTTATTTAATTTCCAGTAACTGTTTTTGGACTGCTGCAAGCCCCACAGCTGCATTATTGTATCAGCTGATTCCTCTGGGCCAGGTGGAGCTGTTGCTTTCTGCCAGGTCCAGAAGAAATCCATCTTTCTAATCGCAAAATGTTCAAGAGTACAATGAAAAAAAACCTGATAGGCTGGAGTCAGTCAGGACCTCATTCTGCTTTATCAACATGAAATTCCTACTACTAAGAAACAGATAGTAAAGTTAAGGAATAGAGCCAGAGAATGAGAATGCGCTATAGGTTTCCAGTTGTGAATTAGTACTGAGGGGAGCTGATTGGCTCAATTGCCCAGAAATTCTGGTGCTGACTCTGGATTCAAGTTGTTCCCTGTTCCCTTCACCACTGTGCTCTTTGCTCTTCTGGTCCTGTAGTTTAAAACAAAACAAAACTGTTCAACTTTCCTTGTTAGTAGCTATAAAATAACAAACATGCCCTTTGTAGTTCTCACACCAGAAGTGAAGCAATTGTTATATGCCAGCTGGCTTTTTTTTGTTGTTGTCAAATGTTAGCATTAATAATAATTAATTGGATAATTACATAGAAATTTTTGTTCTGCTCATGTCCATATGGATAGTATGGGCAGAAAATGCAGTGTGGAGTGGAACATACAAGCAATTAATCGTTTCAGTGAGTACTTGTAAACAAGGTCAGCTCAGCAGGCCTCCAGGAAATCTCTTCTGAAATGTGATGCTGTCTTCATTATCCTTTTAGAGGGTGTTGGTGTAGGACCAGAACAGCAGCAGGATTTCTCTGCCGTGCGCTCTGACTACACACAGCAAATTTTGGAGGGCTGGTAGACCCGGAGATGGACATTAAAAAACTCCAGACCTGCAGTATTTTATTAGAACTGTGTATTATTCTCATTTGAAAACTGCTGTTTTGCCTGAGTTTAGTCACAGTTATGCAGGCTAACAAAAATCTGTTTAACTTGGTGTCTGGTTTAATATTTTACTAATATCAAGTGGGATGTTTCTGGTTTGGAATAATAGGAGCATGTGGAAGGCTGACAGCCTTGGTATTTGAGTCACATGTTCTGAGAAATGCTAAATATTTTGCTTGGTGTTGTTAAATAGAATTAAAAATCATCTTGAGTTTTGTAGTTGTCAGACATGCAAGCCATGCCTGCTGGAGACCTGGGAATTGCCAAGTCTGGAGCACATGGGGCTCAGGCATGAAGCAGTGTGGTGGTGGCAGAGGTGCCTGGGACTTAAAATGTCCTCTGGCCATGTGGGAGAGGATGCTGGAGCTTTGGGATGGTGCTGGGACCTGTGCTGAAAATCCTTCCTGCTGGAGACCTGCCCAATGCCTTTGCCCTGAGGAAACCACTCTGTGTTATTAGCTCTCCTCTTCCTAATTATCCTCCCAAATGGAGATAAAAAATGAACTTAATGGCTTTAGCTGGAGTCCTGCATGGAAATCTGTCTTCTCCCAAGGGGATCATGTCACTGGGAATGTGACTCCTATAGAAAGGCCTAAAAGAGGTCTGTGTTACCATGGGGTTTGAAAATAGAACTTCCTGAAATTCTTTAAGTGTTTTTCCAGCTGATGTGGCTTTCCAGAAGGGTGACCTTCACCTTGAGATGGATGGCTGAGTGCAGAGAGCAGAGTCCAGGTGCCTTCAGTGGGATTGTGCCTGTGCATATCTCCGTGGCTTGTTATGGGAAACACTTCCCTCACTCCTTTGGCCTGTTTAAATCACACTGTGTGCTTTGAGACGTGGGGGACTGGACAGAAATAGAATATTCTTTGTTCTGGGCCAGGTGATCTGTGCTGCCTATCCCAGTGTTTCCACTGAATAGCAGGAATGGATGTGCCAGAGCACTGAAGGCAGAGACTGTGCAGCCTCTTGGGTTATGTGGGGTGCTGTCCAGGGCAGCCAAGTGTTTGTTTGCTGGCTGGTTTTCCTGGCAGGCAGCTGTTTATTGTGGCTGTTGTTAGAGAGGACCTCAGAGGACAAAGAGGGAAAGGACAGAGTTTGTAGTCAATGATGTGTTGATGCCAATGAAGTTATACCTGGTATGCAGAAGCGTTAACTTTGAGCAGCTGTCTTTAGGTAGGCATAAGTTCTCTGATCCACACTCTCAAAATACAGAATGGACATGTTGTACTGGTCACTAGATTGGGCAAATCCTCCTGTGGAAGCTGCTGTAGAAAGGAACACAGGTGCCACGGGCTGCCCGAGGGTGGAACACACAGTCCATTTCCAGGGAGTGTTGATGCCACTTGTTTGGAGCTCTGTGGTTGGTAACCCTGTTCTCAGCCTGCCTCCCTGCTCTTAGTGGATCAGCAGGGAACGTGCAAGTGGCTTTTGGAATTCATCTCAAGGTCACATCTAAATACAGGAGAACAAAAGGGAAGGACTGTGATACATTTCCCCCGTAGTCTAGGCAGGAGCAGAGTATCCTCTGTATGGCTTTTATACAGCACTCCTGGGATTTGCTGAAGAGGAAGGAATTAGGTGAAGTACTCTAAATGCTGGATAAAAGAAAATATTAGTTCTGGTTCTGTAACCAGCTCAACAAGCAGAGAATAAGATAGGCAGGACAACCAGGTACTTCTATTTTTGTTGGTGGTTCTGTCCCTCTGCAGGAGAGGGAAGAGCAGCTGTTTTGACACCAGCAGACACTGAAATCCAGGAGCACTTTTGTGCCCTGGCTCTATTCCAGCTTGACAGGAAGCAAGATCCTCTGGTGGCAATTTAAGTTGAAGTTTTGGTTATTTTATACCACTGTAATGTGGCAGAGTGACTGGATGACAAAGAAATTCTGTCTTGATGTCATTTAAGCTGTGTAGTGATAAATAAAAAATAAAGCCTCAGGAAGAGGGTTTTCAAATCATATGGGTCTTAATGAAAAGATTTTTTTAAAAAGGTTAACAATTAAATTCCTCTAGGAGAAAGGTTTGTAACTTAAGAAATTATGCCAAGAGGTCTGTTGTTCTACCAAATAACTTCTGATGTGTTTTAGTTGCTGAATAAAAAGTGTCTAGAAAAGGAGGTTAGTTTTAGCTAATTATGGGGAACATGGTTTTTAAATCTGTTTTCAGGCACACAATAATATTTAATTCACTAATGACTCAGTGATAGCATTTTGATTGACTGCATTGCTAATAAAACATTTGTGACAATACTTGATTTTTTTTGCTCAAGGCCTCAGTACAAAACTACTCTATAGGAGCTGAAATTCTGTTTTAAATAAAGGTTTGTAGCCTTCCATATTGCATTGTTGAGATAATGCCAAAACCCAAAGGCAGGCAAACATCTGAATTTTGGTTTAATTATCTCAGATTTCGCTGGTCTCATGATTTTTTGGCAGTTGATTAATAAATCTGAACATGAGGGATTATTACTAATCCTTAGTGAAAAGGAGATAGTAAGAGTATTATGAATAATTTCCAGGTATTTCTTACTCTGTTCAGGTTCATTGCACATTTTGCTGCTTTGGTGTCTAGCTCTCCTAATTAAAAAAGTGCTAAAGATAAGACAATTATATTCGAGTAAGGCCATGATATATTTAAGTCTTACCTTTTTTTTAATCAGACCCAGTGTGATACTGATGACAAATGAGAAAAAACAGATCCTGAATCAGTGATGGATCATTTCCTGCAGTCTCTCTTTGGACTGTGGAGGTTTTGTATCTTGGCAGGTAGGGATGTAAAATGTAATTCAGACACTCAAGGAAAACAGAACAAGGGTTTTGTTCCAAAACCATGTAACTTACCCTTGTTTTCAGTGTATTCCTGCAGTAGTTACTTGGGGGTAGTCACCGAGCTGTGTTGGGTATTTCTCCAGTTAATTTTGTGTTGCTTGGTTTCAACCCCAAAACAAAAAATGGATAACATTTGGATTTTTTTTCCCTTGGGTTCTGCCTGTTTGCACTTTCTGAAAATCCTTAGCTTGAGGAGCAAAACTGGATGCATTTGAGATTGGCAGGGTCTTTGGGACTGAGCAAATTCTCCTTAGCTTTCCCTTCAGAACTCAGTAGGGTTTAAGAGGTGCCAAGGAACCATTTTCCAGCTGACCTGGCATGTACAGTGTCATTACTGTCAGGAAAGTTTGGTTCAGAGTGGAGCTCACTCCTGTGCCCTTGCAAAAATGGCCCTGGGAGCCACCCTGGTTTCATTTTTCCAGCTGTATTTGCCATTCCCAGAGCTCATCCCGAAGTCATGGCTCACCTCTGACTCATCGTGCAGAGGTTCCCTGGAGTCCTGAATTTCCCTGAGTCAAAACAACCCTTGGGTCGTATCTACAAGAGCACAAACTGTCAGTTGTGTAATGATTAACACATTGGGTCAATGGCAATCTGAGGAATTGTATTTACTTAAAAAAAAGAAAAAAATCACCTTCATCATCACTCAGGGCAATAGGGTATCAGGGCACAATGAGTCATTGGGTTTGAGACAGAGAGATGTCCTAATATTATTATGGAAAATGAGTTGTGAATGAGTCAGGAATTGTTTGGATGCTTGTCTCTCAGCTTTTAAGATACTATTTTGTAGATATTGCTTTTGTGAAATTATTACAAGCAGGAACCTGAAAAGAGGGCTGAAAGAGCCAGGAAAATGTGGTGATGTCCAAAATCTCTGCCAATGCCACCAATGCTGGACAGAGTAAAAAGGTGACAAACTCTTGAGATGTCTTTGAAATGTTTTCATTCCTTTGAAAGGAATGACAATGTCTTTGCCCAAGATTTAATATGTGAAATTCTAGCATAATGATGCTGATACAAGGGGTCAATCTTCAGTGGAATGACTTTGAAAAGTCTTTTATTTATCTTTTCTACAACATATAAACTTTCCCTATTCATTGTGTTAAAGAACATAGTTGATTAGAGACTACTTACACTTCTCCTCATCAGACTCTGGGCCTGCAATACAGAAATGGGAGTATCCAAGATATCTTTGTCATAAATTCTAAAATTAAACCATTCTGCCTTTGTCTCTAACTCTTCGCTTCACCTTATCCAGAGGTGGGAAAAGCTTCTCCTTGACCAGCTGGCCTGTGTTCCTCTGCCTTGTTCTCCCTGACACACTCCATATCTGATTTTTCTCATTTGCTGTTCTGATTCACATCTGACATCTCATTTCTCCTCTGCTCGAGGCTGCGTTTCCTCAGTCACCGGTACAATGTTTTTGGCTATGCGTAGTTATTTAAAAAAAAAATTAAAGGGCTTGTATTTGGAGGATTTGGTTCTTTTGTCATTTAAAAAATATTTTATATTGATCCTTGTTGATGTGGCTTTGTAGTTCAGTGTTTTTACACTAGATGTCAATCTACTTGCATCTGTAGAAGTTACTATTTTGTGCCTTCTAGATATTTCTCTCAGCAACTCCCCTATGAAAATGCTGCTTTCCATCTGCTTTGCAGGAAAATCAATGCCAGGAGAAAAGGGATGAGTTGAAATATTGATTTTCTTTTGGTGGCTGATGTTGAACAGGACTTTTGCAAATAAGACAGCAGTTTTGGGGTTGTCAAGTGTAATTAAAATCACTTATTTCAGAAAAGCTGGTTGACAGCTTTAATGGAAAAAGAAATTTCAGCCAAAGTAGAGAAACTTGATCCAAGTCTTATTTCTTAATCTTTCCCCCTCTTTTCAAACACCATTCAGGGTTTCATTGAAATGAGATCTCTGAGTTTACAAAAGCATTTCCCACATTGCCATTGCAGACCCACTGCTCCAATGAATTGTTTAGGAATAAATTGAACTAATTCCTGCTAGGAATGCAGAATTCAGTGAGTGATGTGGAAGTTTCTTGTCACAGAGCAGCTAATAATTATTAACTGCTTTTAATGTATAACTCCTCATTAAATTAACCTCTTCCCTTGTGTTACAGCTTCAGTTCTGTGATGTCTTCTGCCTCTTCTGAGAGGCCCCAGAGTATAAAAGCTTTTATTCTTCCTAGTCAAGCAGTGTTTAACACTTGTTTTAATTTGTATTTGTGGAAGATGAACCAAGCTGATGTTTTATGTTATGCTACAATCCTATACCTTATTATTTTTTTAATTTTTGGAGTGCACATAAGTGCCTTATTAATACAGTTTTACAGGATTTTCTTTAATACATTAAAAATTCCAAACATCATTAAAGAACCAAGCTGGCTGGAACTTCTAGTCATTTGGAGAGCTATATTATTTAGAAATCAGTTTAAAAAGGGAAAGAATATATTCAACATGGCAGTTAAACAGAAGCCAGACTTCATCATGGCTTGTTAAAAGAAAGTTACATAAGAATTTTAAATATGAAGAGACTTGAAGAGTTTGTGCTTCTTCATCATGAAGTTGATTTCTGATGAAGGGTGAGACAGGCCTGAATTTCTTTAACTCTATCAACTTTAACTTTTTAATTATTGGGAGGTTTTTTGGTTCTAAAATATTAAAAGGCTTTTTGCTGCCCAGTCCCACTTGGTAACTCAAAATGCTTTGAACTCCTGGAAAATGTAAATTTCTAATTTAGGATTTTTGAAGGGTTTACTGAAGTCCTGGGTTTTTGACTGGAGGTTCCTGAAAAGTGTATGGGAGAAGGTGACCTTTACAGTTATGCATCATTTATTTTATTTCATAGGGCTCAAGAGACATAAATTTGTGTGAAACAGCTGCTAAAAGTGGTGAATGTATATATAAAGTAATTAATGAAGAATAATTTGCTTTACAAAAAATCCTTTTCATGAGCTGGGATGATTTGTATTCTCTAGCCAGCAACAGTTTCTTTGTCTGAAAGAATTTTGCCATAAGGGAAGTGTTTTGCATTCCTTAGCAAACACAGTCTCTCCCAGGATTCACTGAAGTGCCCTGAAGAACTGTAAGTAATAAGTAATTGCTTGGTACCTGGAATTTTCTTTGAAACTGGATTTATTTTAAAAACATATCAGGAAAGGGTGCAGTTTGAATGTTGCATAGTAACATCATGGAACAGATTTAGGTCCTCTTTATCGCATTTCACATAAAAATCCCGAGCTTTGAGCTCTGTTGCTTTGGAGCAGCCTACAAAGTGATTTTTATAGAAGCACGGGAGTGGAAAGTGTACCCAGTTCTTGGATTCTCTTCCATGTGTGAGGATGGGGATCAAAAGGAAAGCTTGGTCCTTGTCACCTGTCACTTGGTGCCCCTCACACACTGGAGCTGTTCTGTCTCTGCTTCCTACAGACTCCTCAGCAACCAAGGAACCTCCTCAGGAGGTCTGGGTGCCCTTATTCTGCATAGACTTCTCCTGCCAACCTGCTGGATATCAGCTCTGCAGAGAAGGACCTGGGGATCCTAGTGGACACCAAAGTGTCCCTGACCAGCAGTGCTGTGGGGGCCAGAAAAGCTGAAGGGACCTGGAATGCACTGGAAGAGCATTCCCAAAAGGTCAGGGAGGGAATCCTGCCCCTCTGCTCAGCTCTGGGAGGCACATCTGCAGTGCTGTGTCCAGTTCTAGGATCATCAGGACAGGAGGCCCAGGGCTGTGGAGATGAGGAAGGGCCTGGAGCATCTCTGGAAGTGCCCAGGAAAAGCTGAGGGAGCTGGGGCTGCTCAGCCCTGGGTGTCCCTGTCTGCATGGACCAGGCTCTGTTCCAGGGGGCCCAGCCACGGCACGAGATGAACAGGCAGGAACTGATTCCACCTGGAGCAAGAACTTCTGGGAACAGTTTGTCCAGAGAGGCTGCAGAGTTTGCCCTCTCTGGAGGAGTTCCAGAACCAGCTGGATACAATCCTGTGTTGTGTGCTCTGGGATGGTTGGACTGAGGCACTGTGGTCCCTTTAAACCTGACCCATCCTGGGGTTCTGATTCTGCCAATGTTGATGCACACTGTGGCTGTTTGGAGCATAAAACCAGCAGATGTGGAGCTCAGGTGTTGTGGAGAGCTGTTGCTCTGCCTTGATCTTGTTCATACTTACTCTTTGCCACATTTGACTCTGCTCTAAACCAGTTTTGTAGGTTTCATCTGTCCTTTTTGCTGAGTTCCTAAGTCAGCATTGTGCCACCAAGCAGCAGAGTGCTGGGAACATACAGCTGTCACTTAAGGTGGGCAATGGACTGTAGATGTGGCAAGGTAGCCTTGATCTCTAAGTGTGAAGAGAGACAAAAACATTTATCCACATAGAACTGAATGGGAAAGCTACTCCTTACTCTGAATTAAGTGCTCCCTGCACCCTCTTTAGTGTTTCTGCTTGGGCCTGGTGTTCAGCCAGGTTTCCATCAGAGTTGTGTGGTGCTCTGTTTAAATGTGGCAGCTTTGAGCTGCTTATGGTTCATGTTATAGCTGCAGCCACGCAACTATTGTCCCATCTGCTCGTGGTAAATGTAATTGTGTTAAAATTATACATGCAGATAAAGGCCTGAATTGTTTATGCATAGTTTTCTGTTCTGGTAATTTGTTCTCCTTAGGGTTCTCCCTGTTTGTTTTCTAATTAGTCTTGTAAGGGTTGTAAATGTGTTTAGGTGGAATAAAGAGGTTTTATTTTCTGCCCTGTTGCTTCAGGGTTTGGTCAGTTGCTGTTTTCTGGTCACCCCAGCCACATATCACTTGTATACCTGGGAACAGTGGGTCGTTTCCTAATAAAATCAGTGGGTTGTGTTTTGTGAAAGGTGGGGAATTGGCATCCTGTTACCAGTTCTTGGGAGCCATCCAGCACTTTGGATCTGTGATTCCTGTGGGGTTTGGAGAGAATCTGCTCCAGCAACTCAGAGTGCTTGTTCTCAATCTCCAAATACAGGGAGGAGAGTCAAAGTTTGATTTAACCAGCACCTACCACTTGATTAGCTGGGCAGGTTTTTCTGCCTGTGTTTTTATCCTTTTGCTGCTGCTGCAAGAGCAAGGCAAAGCAAGAGATATTAATATTTAATGAAATTTTCTGGATCTCAACTGTAATCATGTTGCTTTTTAGCTGGAGGTGTTGCTCCTTGAAGTTCCTGCTGGATTTCTTTGTCTGAGAAGCTCAGCCCAGATTTCTCAAGCTGGTAGACTTAATCCTTGAGTTAGTTATATTATCAGTTGTTTGGGTCTATTTGTAGAGGATCAGACTCTTAGCTTAAAAATATTTATAAGTTAATATACAGAGTAGAAAATTATTGTAGTGGTTAGATTTCCTAGATGGTCACTGAGCTGCTTCTTAACATATACCTTGAAGATGAAGAAACCTTAAGAACTGGGCCCATCAATACTTAGGAATTTTGAGGCTTTGTCTTCCAGTACTGGAAAAGGTAAGTCATTAAAAATGTCCAATAGTTAAAACTGGGGTGAAAATAATGATTTAAAGCTAAAATTTAGAGCTAAATTTAAAGCTAAAATTTTAAATTGGAGTTTTATATGAGAGGGTTAAAAATTAAATGTCATCGTATTTTTCTACATACTGGTTCAATATATAGATAAATGAGCAAAATTGCACAAAGGAGGTTGTTTCTATTGTGAAGTCAAAGGAGAATGAAGGAACAGAAGGATTTACATCACAATAGTAGATCTGTCAATAATTGAATTATGAACTTGTTTTCATTGTTTCAGTAAACAAATAAATATGTAGGCAAGCCTGTGCTGTCCTCTACTAAATTTAAAGCCAAAATGGATGTTTTAATTAAATAGAAATCCTTTTTGCTACTTTATGTTGTGGGGGAAAGTTGCTCTCTGGTAGAGATGCATTTCTTTACTTGCAGCTGCCTTCCTAATAACTCTTGTGCTGTTTGTCCTGTAGCAAAGGAGCTGGAGAGCCAAGTTCCATGTGGGAATTCTGAACTTGTAAAGCAAGATTCTGGCTTTATTTGGTCCCCACAGTCAACACACAGAATTTCATACAAGGGCAGGAAAGTGGTTGATGTAATTTGAATTATTTATTTAAGAATTTGTCAAGTTCTGCAGCAAAATGCCCTTGATTGCAAAGAAAACTGGTGCAGCAGCTCTGAATTAGGTTGGTTATGGCATTGTGTGTTTAATGCTTGGAACCAGCATTACAGGTGTTCACTGGCTAATGAATTCCTAGAAGTCCTTATTGACTGGGTTCTGACATCTGTTGACTTCTTAGTGCCAGGATTTCCAGTCTCCTGGAGGAGTTTGGTTTGCCTAAATAATTGAGTGTGTCTGTCCAAGAGGAAATGTGCTCTGGTGATTGGTATCCAAGAGTTTGAGGGATGGCTTGTTTTAAAACTGAATGTCTTTGGAATTGGAAACCTGTATGTGGTTGAGAATATATTCTATGTGGAGTTGTCACAGTCAAGATTAGCTTTTTATTTTTTTTTTTACTCTAGGTATAAATGCAAATTTGCCCTCAGTAGGATCTATTCACACAGCAGCAGTTGTGCTGCTTCAGATGTTTTTGCATGTGTGTTTGCTGATGAAAATTCCAGCAGAATAAGCAACCACTCATTTCTCCAAACACAGGAGAAGGCTTCAGCATGATGTAAGAAATGGGACTGACTTTGCACTCCTGTCTTAGTGCTGTGCTGAAGGAAATTGCAATTATTCCTGCTTGTTGATATTATAAAGGATGAAATTATGTTTCTGTGCCTTTGGAAAGACTTCCAGTGATTCCTCCTTTTACTGGTACCCAGTCTGAGAGCCTGGAATGTGACTCACAGAGGTGATGTGCTCTTGAGCTCCTTCCTGATCTCAGTTTGGTGGTAAAATCTGTCATATCATCATAAATATTCGTAAAACTGTCCTTATCTCAGAGTGGGAATTCCTGGAGGCTTTTAGTGCCTTTATCTGGAGGAGGATCTATGGTCAAGCCACTCTCTTCATCCCACACATGCTCTGTCCTGAATTTCAGTGCAGCTGCTGTGAAGTTCATATTTAACTGATATGATTTATATAGTGTTTGGACTGTTTTTTCTGGACAGCCAGGCAGCTTGTTTTTATAAAAAGCATGATGACATGAACTGTTCTGACATGAATTTTGTGAAATTATTTTTTCACAGCAGCTCCCCCAGTCATACACTGCTAATGTTTGGAAGTTTGCATAATTCCTCCTATAAATTATTACTTTTGTTGTTTTGCTTCAAAGGTCTTGGTGTTGCCAAAAACTGCAAACATCTTTTGTTCTCTGTGCACTTAGAAATGGTCCAATAAACCCTGAGCAAAAACAAAGAGCCTGAGCTTGCCTTTTGAGAGGTTTTATTCTAGGAATGCCTCTGTGTCTTCAGTGCAAGAGTTTCAGCTCCCTGCCTTTGGAAATCTGTCAGTGAAACCACCATTGAGCTTCAAGTTGACTGTGAAATGAGTTGAGAGCTTTTCTGAAATACTTGCACATAAATTTTAGTAAAATGAGCCACTAGTTAGATTTGTGGCTTTCAAGGATTTTTTGTAGTTCTCAACATCCCAACCCGTGTAGCTCCAGGAGCCAGACTCCATGGGAAAGCCATAGGAATAACTTCAAAAAGGGGAAAGGGAAAAAACCAAAATGGCATAAATTACAGAAAACTAATGAGATGTTTGATACTTCTTGACAGACCCTGAATCTTGAAGGAAAAATGGAAAAAACCCAGGAAGATGGAGTTTAGGAACATATTTATGCTTTGCCAGTAATTCTGTTGTTACCAAGCATCTTACAAAATATCAAAACCTGCTGTATATTAAGGAATTATGAAGCATAAACAAAATAAAAAAAATTCTGCAGGACAAGGTACTTATAAATAGTTATTAGCAAGACCCATTTGGGAATACTTACACAGTATGAAATAGTCTTCCAAAGATGGTTTGTTTTGATTTTGATGTTTCTTTCTTCTTTAGTTGTACTTCTTTGTTTAAATTTTGTAAAAGCAGACATCAGGTCTATCTCCCTGTCCCTAGTAAGTATTGACTTTGGTAGATACAAGATGCTGTTGACTCCAGTAGAAATAGGATACTGCCTTTAGTGGAATGCTCCTTATATTCTGATTTTTTTTTTGGAGTATGAAGCTCTCACTACCAAAATCTTGTACTGTTAACGGGCAGATTTAGAATGAGCAGGAAAATGTCCGAGCAGGAAAATGGGAAATGTAGGTGGAAAGATGAAGCCTGTTACCCTTAATTATAATAAAGCCAATCTGGTTTGTTTTCAGTATGTGGTAACTTCAAGTAGGAAGTTCCAGAGCTGCCTTGAGAAGGTGAGATTTTGGTATTTCCAGTATGGCTTCATTTTGTAGGAAAAAAGATTCAAAGAAATCTATTTCTTGATTCATTAATTTTATCACTGTTGCAGATAAAGAGGAGATTGTTTTTAGGTAAATACTCTGGAAATGAGGTTTAATAAAAGCATGATGTAGTACAACACTGAACAGCAAGAACATGTATCAGATCTCATTTCAGTATGTATTAAAAGCCTTGTTTAACAATTTTTTTACACAAAGAAACATTGAACCAGGATACTTCTTCATGCTCTGATGGCTTTCTTAAATAGCTGGGAGCTTTAAGTGTGTTTATTTTTCCTCAGTGAGTATATCCATAGTGACAGATCATGGACCCCAGGATGGGCTTTGCCCTCAGCATGCTGTGAAAAAGTCTTTTCTATCTATTTTTTTTTTTTAATATTATAGAAAGTATAAGGCCCAACAATTAGAGATGTTGCAATGTAGACTTGGAGGAAATCAAGTAACCTTGGCTGAGTTATGTTTGGTTTTTATTTGGTATCTCATCTGGTCTATCAAGCATCCCTCTTGTTGGAGTGGTTTGGGATCAGGGCTTCAATGGCTTCATTAAGGTGATGTGTTTAATACCTGCCTGCTGAGAGTGAAAGGATAACTTCATGGAACTTGGAGAGCCAGGGAGAAATGAAGTTGAGATTAGATCTGCCAGAAATGGTATTTTGAATACAGGTGAAGTCATAAGAAAAACATGATAAAGAAGCAATGTATGGAAGAATGAAAGTTATTTTCTTACTGTAAGTAGAACACAATTCCTTGGGATGTGACTGTTTGCTTCCATAAGGTCCTGAGGGACAGCCTGGCACATCCCATCCTGGAACCCCTCCTGCCTCAGGCTGTTGTGTCTGGAACTTCACCTCAAGGCAGAGCAGACAGAGGGTCTTGGGGATATATGATGAAAACAATAAATAATACATATCCTAGTCCTTCCTCTGCTTTCCAGGGAATATTGTGTGTGCATCCTGTGGATGACAGGTGCAGTGTTCCCTGCCTTGTAAAGCACACCCTGCTGGATGCACCTCCATGCTCTGGTGTGCTGGAAATCACAAGGAGCACTTGTCAAATCAAGAACAGAATCCCTGCAACATCCTTATGTTAATTTTTTGCTTTCTGCTTGTTGGAGCTATATCTGTAATACCAAAAAAAGAGAGCATTATGAAAATAAGTCTTGATAAAGCTCAAATTTTCTCAGCTTGTAAATTTTAAGCAGACTATTAGCTAGTGGAATCCACTTGGTGTTTTCCTGAACACTTGTGCTCTCTAATATTATGTATTTAAAACATTTTTTTGTTGCTCTTGTGTTCTGAAATGTCTACTATGTTACATTACAGTTGCTTTAAAAAAGGCAGTTGGAGATGGGAGGTTAAAAGGTGGGGGTGTAACTGCTTCCTTGGAAAGTGTGCAATTTAAATTAACAAATTAGATCACATAGTGTAAAATCGGGGAAAAAATAGAGTAGAGCTGAGCTGGCTGAATGCTTGACAAAAAAAAAAATTCAAAACTCTTTTGCAAACTCAGGATAAAAAGAGACCCAAAGTTCTTAGTTGTAGGCCAACCTTGTTAGCTTGTGAAATATTCCAACAGAGGCATTCTAGGAAAAGATAAATTTATGTGCAGTCACTGCAACACTGAAAATGTTAAATATTGGCCCTCAGACTTGCTCAGAGCTCTACAGGAGGATGCTTTAAAAGTGTTGATGCATTCCTATAAGACCTTTATAATTGGAAATGGCAACTTCTCAGTGAGCCTTCTAACTCTTTTATTTTTTTGGTCCTTTAACTATGCAAAGAGATTTGTAAAATAAGGGGGACTTCTGAGGAAAATGGAATCCCAGTGGTGCTTGAAGGAATTCACTCCAGTTTGGCCTGGCATTATTTTTAGTTCTTGCATAATAATTATTCTTCAGTGTAAGGGTCTCCTGTGAGGAGATGCAGCAAATGTGGAACTGTGGGTGTTGTTCCTTGTGGCTTTTGTGTCTGGCTGAGCCTTGGGGCTGCACAACAGGGAAGTGTTGTCTTTCAAATTCCCGACTGTGTTGGTCAGCTGGACTCTTGGATTTCTGCCAGGCTGTGTAAGGACATGGGTTTGAAGTAAAGCTGAGCTGGTCAAGTGTGGTGATTCATTATGGCTCCAAAATGGCCAGTGTAAGGGTTTAATTAAGATTTTGATGGGTAAAATTGGTCAGAGGCTGAAGTCCTTTAGTCCTTGTTCAGTCTTATGTGGGTGATGGGTGCTGAGCTTTAGAAAGAGCTTTTCTTTTGTTGGTGCCCTAACAGCAGCAGTTCCTCCTCATTTAAGCTTCCTGTGGCCTTGGGTTTACTCGATGTGGAGTGGCAGAGTACCTTGAGTGGCATTCTGTGCAGTGGGTGGGGTTAGCCAAAATTCCCAGTCAGCCTGGGGAGCCAAGGTCCCTGTAGGGGCAGACAGATTCCAGGGAGAAAACACAATGGGCCTTTTGGCTGCTGCTGGCTTCCTGGGATGTTTACTGCTCTGGGAGACAGGACACAAATTTAACTGGAAATTCCCTTTGTCTCCTGCTTTTCTGTAGGTCAGTGTGGGCATAAAATCTTTGTTTGAGTTACTGGAATGGCTGAATTTGGGTTTACTTTTCACTCACTTCTTTACTTTGGAACAAGTGACTGCAGTGTTGCTGAGATTTTTCTGATAAGATCTCTGAAAGAAGCCAAAAGTGACTTGCCTAACATGGCCTAAACAAAGAGGTATGCTGATAAGTTTTAATAAAAATATACTTATGATCTCATGTTGAAATGATTAAATCCTCCTTGAAGGTTACCAAGGTGATTAACAGGAAAATGCACAACAGATCTTGGCATTGCATATGACAAAACCAAAACAACTCCAGGCTTGGCTTCTGTCATTGTGGGATAATTCCTCCTCTTTAAAGTAATAGGTGAGGACATTTAGCATAGATCAGATACCAGTGTCAGAGATTTGAGGTACATAGAGCCAAATTCTCCCCTGATGCAAACTGGCCATGATCACTTCTACATTAAAAAAACCTTGCCAATACCATACAGAATGTGATGATTAATACATAAGTCACTTTTCTCAAGTTTATAAATAGAAATCACCACCAAAATGTGTATTTGAGGCTTATTCAGGGCTGTGTCCCACAATATCTGTAAAATCTCAGATCCTGCTAATCTGCCCTTGCTGTTGACATCCTTTCCAATATTCCTCGAGGAAGAGCTCATTGTGCATTCCCAAGGGAAATGCTGCCCCTGAGTGCAGCAAGGAAGGAAGAAATATAAACAAATTAACAACATTCATCTGACAGCTGTGTTTAAAAACAGAGTCAAACACCAGCTTTGATTAACTACCTTTCTCTCCTTCCTCAAACACTTCCAGACCTTGTGTTAAATCCCTGATGGGCAGAGGCATTCCTGCTGTTGGGATGCATGGAGCAGCCAGGCTCCCACACACCTCCAGGCTGCAGCTCTATTCTGGGCCACCATGCCCACGCCTCAGAAGGTCCCTTGATTTCCAGCCACCCACTGCTGGGTCTGCATCCTTCCATCCTGCTGCTTTTGCTTCCTTTAATCCTCTGGAGTAACCCCTCCCTTGGCTTGGATGTGGTGGGCTCTGGTGGGGCCATCCTAATAATGGGGTTAACATTCCCCTCTGTTGTACAATTACCTGTTTTCCTGGCGGGAGGAGCAGAGGTGTAGGGACAATAGGAATGGCTCTGCAGTAAGCTGAGGAGAGAAAGGTGGGAGGTGTCTTTATGCAGAGGAATTTTGGGTTTAAACAAATAAATGCTTTTGAGTAAATGTTCCGGGCCCTAAAGATTACAGAGCCAAGCTTGAAAACTGTGGCTGAAGTTCTTTCCAAAAGCTCAGAAGCCAGACAGCCATGAGAGAGAATTCCACATTTCTTCTGCAAACATTGAAATATGTTTCAATGAAAATTTGAAATATGTTTTATGAAAATTGGACAGTGCTGTTGCAGAAGGCAAAAATATTTTTGAGGGATTTTATAAATATTTGCAAGCCTGGTCTATATGCTGTCACAGATGTAAATACGATCTTCAAAAAGTAACGTTCTCTGCAGTATTTATGCTAAACAAAGGGAAACAAAGTCTAAACAAGCCAGTGCCATTATTTTCTCTTCTTCTAAATGAAAGCATAGGTTTCTCCTGTTCCACTTAAGTGACACTGTGCTTCAGGTGGAGAGGAACATATTCTTAACCTGTGCCTAGTTCCTCATGTATTAAAGCTGGAGGACATTTCCAGGTCTTTTCCTAGCACCACAGACTGTAAATTTCTCCAATATCAGGATAAAAGTTTGTCTTTTTGCATACCAAAAAGGAACTATTGCAGGAGTGGTTTTCATATTGTAAAGAAATACTTCGTAGAATAATGCCGAGCAAGCTGTTTATTTTAGAAAGATCTGTTTTGTAGCAGAGATTGGAGTTAAAAAATAAATATTGTTCAGGAAATCAGAAAGTTTCTCTGTTATTGTAGTATTTCAAGCACAGTGGTTTTTAGGGCTGTGCCAGTGTTATTAATTATTATTATTAATGATGGCACTTAGTGCTGTGCTTTAGTTGACAAGATGGTGTTTGGTCAAAGGTTGGAGTTTATCTGGGAAGTCTTTTCCAACCTTGGGTTCTGTGGTTATCCTGTGTTACAGAGATGTAACTCCTTAAATAACTTTTCCAGGCAGCTCTCCAGATACCTGGCCAGGTTCCATTCTGCCAAGTTAACAGGTAGGAGTATTTTCTTACTTGGAATACTCTGCACAGCTGGGCTGTTTCCACAAGGATATAAACTGGGATGGTGAAAACCCAGCTCTTTGGATGTTGTTTTCCAAGAACATGTGGAGTGGGAAGGGCTCTGTTGCCTGTGTGTCAAGGCAGATTCTCTTAGCAAGGTTTTTTTAGGTAATGAAAGGAGAGAAGGGAAAGAGTGACAGACCAAATTGTTTTAAGCTCCTAGGAGTATCCCCCATGAACATGGGGATAGGGAAGCTGTGTGGTTTGGTTTGGAAGCTGTTTCAGGAGCACTGGCTTCTCCCCTGGACAGGGAGGTTGTGTAACTCAGAAATCCATGGTTATCCATGATTAACTCAGTGGGATCAGAGCATGGCCAACAGTGACTTCATGGACAGGTCGTGCTTGGGTTGGGGAAGAACTGTCTACAAGGGAATGGACTAACAGGACAAGGGGGAATGGCTTCAGACTGACAGAGGGCAGGATTGGGTGGGATATTGGGGTGGAATTTTTCCCTGTGAGGGTGGGGAGGCCCTGGCACAGGTTGCCCAGAGAAGCTGTGGCAGCCCCATCCCTGGCAATGTCCAGGGCCAGGTTGGATGGGGCTTGGTGCAACCTGGGAAGGTGTCCCTGCCCATGGCAGGGTGTGGCACTGGATGGGTTTTAAGGTCTCTCCCAAGCCAAACCATTCCAGGAAGTTAAACATAGTCAGAAATGGCTGTTTAGAGGTTAGCTCTTGTTCTGGATTTGTTGGAGCAGTCACTTTGGGAATAAATCCTTTAAAACAAGAGTAACCTGTGTGGTGTCTTCTCAGCAATGTCCTTGTTTGCTTCAGATGAGTGAGGGGGAGGGAGTCTTTGCACTCCTGAGGAGAAGTGGGAAGGAGCAGGGAATTTTAACATGCATGCTATAAATGACAAGCTAAGACTCCAAATGCAAGTAATTGTAGCTCATCTCTACACACATGAAGAGATCTGAGGTGAATGGGAATTGAGAAGGCTGAGGAGGAGAGTGCAGAACCTTTTCTTCACTGTTGAAGAAAATAAATACCCTTGGTAGTGATGAGATTGGAGATGACATTTAACTTCTAGGAAATACTGATTTTCTGCTTTCTTAGCTTGCAAAAAATGTGCTTCTTCATAGTGCTGGTGACTGGGCTGCCACTTGAGCAGAGAGAGGGAGGTGGCTGAGGAAAGTCCCCTCAATGCAGAGTTGAGCCCCAAAGTCATTCAATTCCCAGGTATTGCCTCCTCCCCTCCCTGCTGCATTAAATAAGAAGTAACACACACGTCCTGTAAAGAGTTTCCACGGAGTTGGGTTGCTCTAACTGGATTTTCATAATTTGTGCTTCATCCTTATTCGTGTGAAGGAGAGTATGTGGAGCTGAGAGTGGATTGTTTGCTCTGGTCAGAGTTTGTAGGTACTTCTTCACCCAGCAGAACTTGGGAGTTGGAAGAACCCAGGGATGAATTTTTGTTGTGAGGGCTGGACAAGGAATATGTTCCTTTTGGTTTTTTCCAGGATAAGCTCACCTTCAAAAGGGGAAGACAAAAGGAAATAGTGAACAAACTATCACATTACTTAAAAAGTAATTTCTTCTATTTTCAGGAGATTAATTCAGTATTTCAAATACATGTTCTTTCTTCTCACTCAAGGACATGCAACTGTTACAGACTTCACTGTTAGCTAAATAAGAACCATTTTCAGGTTTTTTTCTGAATATGAAACAAAAGGGACTGGTCTGTCCTTAGGCTTGTTTCCCTCCTTTGAAATATCCCTTCTGTCTTGAGGCTTCCAACAGAACTGGGAAGTTGTGTTCTCCTGTTTTACTCCTGGACTCTTTATTCCCATGTTATATTCCTTACTGGAAAGGCTTCATCTAAGACAGGAAGGGAGGTTGTTCATAGCATGCAGCAAAGAACAAGAGGTGTGAAGAAGTGGAAGCATCTGACAGGTATTTTAATTTCTCTATGCTAAAATAAAGCAAGTCACACTTGGAACATGAGATACCTGGGTGTGGTTGCTGTTTTGTAGGAAGTTTTTCCATACAGAGGCTCTGTTTTATTGTTCAAGTCACAGTGAATGCAAGTTTAGAACTGTCTGTGCCAGTGATGAGACCCATCTATGAGAGACTAACATGATTCATGGGAAAATTATTTGTGTCTGGTAACTGGTGAAGCCCCTTGAGATGTTTTGCAGTGTTTTCTGGTGTCAAGAACTGCTTTTTAAAAAAATCTTGCACGTAGGGTCTCTAGCAAGGCGTGTTTCTGTATCTCAGATGTGATATACTGATTTACTGGCTCAAGGTAAGTAATTTCTGTGCATGATTCACATTATAAAGACATCAAAATTAGGTCTCACTGCTAGAATAGTGTAGTTTGCAATGCTCAGTGGGATTCTGCAAAGGATTAATTAGCATAACTCTTAATAAGACAACTATTGTTTTCAAATCAGAATAAGGTGAATATTTATTTCTTTTTAATAGTAATCAGTTAAGTATCTATACCAACTTCTAAAAATTGTGTGGAAATGTATTTCTCCTTCAATATGATACGATAAAATACTTTCTCTCTAATACTTTCTCTCTTCTACTTCTGGGAGTTTAGTACAACCAAAAATACTGACCAAGTGTGTTTTGTAAATAAACCTCTCACCTGCTGCATTTCCAGTGTTTGGGTATCCAGTTATTCAGTATAACATTCAATATTTATTACAAGTCAGTATTGCTCTGACATAATTGATGTCTTTTTGCTGGTTTTGAACTAATTTCTTTCTAGTTCCCATTATTTTGGTTGCCAGCAAGGAGCAAACTGGCTGTTGGGATTCTGTTTTCCTGTCTCTTTTCAGTTGTCAGTGGTTTGTAGGTCCTTGCTAAAAGCACAGTATTGACTCTGCAAAGGTAATTATACCTATTGGAATACTATTAATAGTGTTTAGAAGGGATCATTGCAGTAAATCTGTTTTAGCCTTTTTGTCAGCAGTGTTTTTATGTAATAATCTGTGAATCCCCTGGAAACACTGATACCCTTAAAGAGTTTGGTTTGCTTTTAAAGGGGGAAGGGAGGGAAAACAGAAAAGAACAGATATGGGGTAATTTCCTTCTTGAAAGATGCTTTTTGTGGCTCTTAAAAGTAAAAGTGAGTGAAGGCATGACAGAGAATAACCCCCACATGTGCAGTTCCTTATCTGCCAACCCTCTCTTATGTTTCCTGCAGGAAATCCTGGCTGAGCAAAGTTGGAAGCCCAAGTTCCCGCATCGATAAAACAAGTTTTTCCAACGAAAAGGAGATCTTCAAGCTTGACTTCTCGGATTTCAACACTAGATACTAACAGGAGGGCACCTCACTAAGCACAAAACTCTGACATTTGTGCTGCATGATATTTTCTGTGCCTCCATCAAATGTCACAAGAGCATTGGGATGCTTTTCTGTACTAGGGATAAGCATAAATGCTCCCTGTTCCCACCAAGTAAGAATTCCTGGTTGCTGTGTTAGACATCTTACACCATGAATGTCAACATTTAGTGTTCAAAATGCCAATGGCTAATTTATTGCAGCTTTGAAAGACAGATAAAAGCTTAGAGTGCTGGTGATTATTTGTGCACAATGAGACTTGTTACATACAACCAGATGGTACCTAATCTTTACACTGTGAGTCATATTTAGATGAAAAATAATAAATTTATGTTCTACTGTTTGTAATCTCACCAAAAATACATAAATACAGAACTGAAACACTTGAGAGCTCTCTGTAACAAGCTTATTATAGACCAGGCTCTTTGTGACAATTAATAAGGTTATAGTGGTAATTTAAAATAAATATGTTGTTTCAAACTAGGATTATCTAACCAGCTCTGGTTTAAAATTCTCCATAATAATTCAGATAAATCATGTTCCAAGGTGATAAAATGTGTGGCCTCTCACCCTTTTTTCCTTGTCTACCTGTAGCTTGCATCCATGCTGACTATAAAGGATGTTTAATCTCTTTGCTTTTTTAATGTTCTTACTAAAATTGAAGATTCAAGTGATTTTCCTTATGGGTGTGTGTTTGCTCCTGAGTTAAGACTGTGTGGTGGAACCTGCACCCACATCCATCATGTGAGGTCCATGGAAGTTCTAATAACTCCTGGATAAGTCTGATCCATTGTGGATCCAGTTCCTGTATCCAGCACCATCTCCACAGGCACCCTGGAGTTAGTCAGGACTGGATCAGACCTGGGTCCTCACTCCTGCAAGTGCTTGTGGGTCAGGATTAGAACATTCAGGGAGACTTCATGAGGATACTGAAGCTGGTGTTCCCACTGGCTGCCCTGTCTCCCTTCCTGGGATAGGTGGTGTCAGTTTGGGCAGCTGCACCAATTCTGCAGCTCATGGTTTGAATTTCAGGAAGGACATTTCCTAACTTAAGCACTGCACTTCTCCATCAGTGCAAAGTGTGCCTAGAAAGGTATTTCTGCTCACCACTAGGTTGATTTTTCTTTGGACCTTTGTGTTGATCAGTAAAATCTCCTTTCTAGAATTTGCAGGAGCTGGTTATGAATTGTTCTGTGATTATACACAAGCCCCCATTGTTGAAGTAGTGGTCAATGGCCCTTGTTCAGCTGATAGTAAATGGCAAAGTTCAAGTGTAACAAGAGCTCAATAGCTGTTCCATCCTCATGGAAAACTGTATCCTGCCTAGCAAAGTAGTTTACATTTTCCTTGGAGCTACCTGGCAGAAAATACCCCCTTAGTCAGAGATGTTCCAGCCAAGTGCTTTGCTCATATTTTGAGGAACAAGGAGAAAGGAAGGCAAAAAACAAAGAGGTCATTGGATACAGAGGAAGAGCAGCCAAAAGTTGTTTTAATGTGTTCCAGGGATGGACTGGGTGCTCACAAGGACCTGGGGATTTTATCCCAACCCCCCTAGAAAGGCAAGGCTTGAGGAGAGGGAAGCAGCCTTTTAAAGCACCCATTTTTCTGGGGAGGAATTGTGTAGAGAGAGCATTTCTCTGTGCTGCAATTCATATGTTGCTGTGTTCCTGAAACTAATGGAGCCTTGGCTGGCACTGTGGGCATTAATCTTCTCATTTTATTTAATCCTCAGATTCTGGTAAAGTGTCCTGAGTCCAAAGCCATCCCATTTGTGGAAGTACAGTGTGTGCAGAGCAGCAGAGCAGTGTCTCTAGATTTAATGAGAACATCACTGGTTTTGAGGAGCCAAAGAATCCCAATGGTAAGATAGGAAAAAAAGCAAGAACAGTTGGATAACTAGACATCCAAACTGAGTTGAGACATACTTCCTTTTCTACTCCCTACTAACATCACTGAGTTATGACCATAGATACCCTGAATTTTATTTTTTGAAAATGCAGTGCAGCAAGAATGTATGATGTGTAGGCCAGCTTCATTCTTGATGTAAGTGGAAACACTTTCCACGAAATAGTTTCTATTTAAATAGAAGTAGTTTCTGTCTATAGTTTCTATTCTGTTCTCCTAATAGTTTCTAAAAAGGATTGAGACTTGGAAATAAATAGTGGGAACAGACTTCCACCAGTTGTTTGGGCATTTTGGACAGTGCTGACTTTCTTGAGGGGAAAATGTTGTGCCTGACTTGTATTCTACTAGAATTTAGGAGAATTCACCTCATTAAGCCTAAAGGCTAGACATGCTAATTAAAATCAGAGTTTAACTCCTAAATGACAAGCATTTGAGAAATGTATGGGTTTGTTTATATTGGATTAAAGAATTAAAAAATAAAACCTTGCTAAGGCCATGAGCAGAAGGAGAGCTTTGTGTCTCATCAGGAGTGATGCAACCTTGCAGAACAGGGATGTTCTGCTGGACCTGCTCATTCTTGGTTTCTGTGTGGAGAAAAGCATGGTGGCATCTCCTGCCATACTTTCTCTTAGGTGACACCAATCTGTCACTTCTTATTTTCTTGATGTCCTCTGGAGCTGCCTTGCTTGGCTTGCTTTCTTCTTAGAAAACTGGGCATGTTTGCTGCTGGAATCCTCTTACTAGACAGAGTGAACTGGATTAGTCACTCGAGCTTCCTGATTAATGCATGGCTCTGTGCTGCTGCAAGCACTCTGCTGTGAAGGGAATGCTGCAGTGAGGGATGAGGGCAAACACTGCTCTGTGCTATCATTTGTTTTTTAGAGTCTGTTTATACAAAAGCAATCCCATAAATTGAGATTTCTGTAGTATTGTTCTTTTTTAAAGGCTCCTCACAGTCTGTTGTCTAGTGGGTAGAAGAATTAGGATTAAAGAGAGATTATTTTTGCCTCAAAAAGCACTACAGGGACTGAAAATAACTAAACTTGCGCCAACTCATTTGATATTAATACTGGCATAATTGAATAAAAAATCCTGACATGGAAGATCCAAGGAGGAACAACCTCACTTTGGTTAAAAGGGCTGCAGGAGTGGGTTGGAGGGTTTTACCAATCAAAATTCCTGAATGGTTTGAGTAATTAGGAGGAGATTAGTTGTCTTCCATAATTAGATGATGTTACTATAAAGCTTAATATACATAAGTGCAAATATAAATATTTAAAAGTGGTTTCTGATGAATAACGCTGTAAATCAGTTGTGCAGTTGTCTTTACCCCAGAACTGAAGAATTACACTCTGAACAGCATTAATGGGGGAGTATGAGAAGTTTTTGGCTCAAAATCCAACAAGCATCTCTGTCTCTGATGAAAGGCACTGTGGCCTCTCCCATAGCTGTAATAATAATAGTAATAATAATTCCTTGGTGTTAGGAATTAACACCTGTGATTCCTGCAGTTTGGAAATGGGAAAGTCTTATAACATTTCTTCCTGGATTTTTGTTGTTCTAAAAGTGGGCGATAAGTTCTAAGCCATGTTTTTGTTTCATGGACAATTCATCAGCACCAAGAAGTAAATTTTGTCTGTCATAACCATGATGTGTGTTCCCGCAAAAATGAGGCAATGCCCTTGTGGATTTTTGGGAGCAATCATTTTCTGGGTCTGACAGGCTGAATTGGAGGAATACCCAGCATCCCAGGGTTTCTCCACTAGCTGGAAGGTGACCTGGCATTCCCTTGGATTTGGCAGGGAGGTAACAGTTCTGTGCTGCAGGCACCAACTCAGGTTCTACTGGAACGCTGCCACGGACTTTAGTGGGAACAGGAATTGGTCATGCAACCAAGGAAATGCATTATTACTGGGGCAGTGTTTGAGCAGAGAGCCGTAAGATAAAGACTAAGTCACTTTCTTGGTGCTGGTTTTATTTTTTCCTGATTACAGAGGAATCACTCTGGCCTCAGGAACATTAGAAAAGCCAGAACTTTCTTGCATGGAGTTCAGCACTTAAAACCATGCCACATGCT
>VYZP01028749.1:0-27746 GCA_013400635.1 Hypocryptadius cinnamomeus | reverse complement strand
TGGTTGGTTGGTTGGTTGGTTGGTTGGTTGTGTTTACAGTGTAAGAACATGTTTCTGCACCAGTGATTTCCATGGATGCATTGTTACTGATGCGAGCAGGAGCTCCCATCATGGAGGATGTGTCCTCTTCTTCTTCAGACAAGGTGGCAAATCCATGTCAGATATTGCCAGATGGGAAATGGTATGCTAATTAACCAAGCATCTGATACTGTTTCTAATAAATATTTTAGTGCTCTTCCTGTATGTTGCCATGAAGATGCTTTAATTCTGGGTTTGAGGAAATAAAAATATAGAAGTTAGTAATATGTGTAGAACAATACAGACCAACAACTGAGAGCTACATCATGCAGTAGCAAACAGGAGATAATTCTGTGCCACTTGGCTAAAAACGCAGAACCACATAGATGGATACACAGCTGAACATGTAGGAATAACAAGTGACCTTTCAGGTGACACAAAGCCTGAAAATTTTCTGATGCAAAGACAAATAAAGGCAAAAATTCAGTGTAAAAATATTCATTATTTTTACAAGTCTGCACAGTAACATCAAAGTCTGCACAGTAACATCAAAGTCTGCTCAGAAACTGAGCTCTCACTGTTGCCTTTAGTGGCTTTGAGATAAATCACTCTAGAAATGCCCCAGTGTCTACAGATCCAGTTCATTTTCAAGCAGCACCAAACAGGTGGCCTGATACAGTGGGGTGAGCTCATGGAGATCTCTATTCTCATACTTACAAGAGATTATTCAAAATACAGAAGAGGAAAATTTTGGATATCAAGTGTCCTTGTCTGTCTATTGTGAATAGTCTTTATTAACACAATTTATTGTGTTTATATTTATACCCTTGTGTGAAAATCTGAAAGGTAGCATATTAATGTGTTTTTCACAAGCTGTGCATTTTTACCAGGGAAACAAAAATTTTAATCAAAGTGTGTAATAAACTTACATTTTTTACAGCTCATATTCCTCTTAAATAACCATAAAACCTTTTACAGAGGCCATGTTCCAATAAAATTTCAGATTTATGCTTTGATTTAAAAACAAGCAAAGAAGAATTTATGTTTTCCATTGAATGAGGGAAATATTATATTACTGTTTTAGCTCTCCTTTTGCTGCACTATCTAAAGCAACAGTGATGATGTATAGAGTAATTTGAGAGGAAAAAACTCTTCAAAATATATCTCAAGAAAGCACAGTGAAATCACACACCATGAGAGGAAGATGAATCCTCAGCCAGTCATCCTCTAGTTCTCTCAAAAGACACCACAGGCCTAACCCACAAGCACGAGTGCTGCAAGGAACACTCTGTAAGGCAGGGCATGGCCCTGTTACTACAAAATAACGTGGCTGTTTGGTGGGATGAGGCTATTTTGTGAGTGTGCATGGGCATTAGCATGAATCCTGGTGTCTGTGCTCTCTTATAGATAGGGTCTTGGCCAAAGCAGTCAGCTTGGTGCCTGGGGAAGTGCTCATACAAGGCCCTTCCAGGTTCCATGGGGTTTGCAATGCTGTGTTGTCCTGGGGTGTTTAAGCAAGCAGCCTCAGAACAGCCAGGAAGGAGGGGTCTGGGAATGGCTTTTGGAGGGATGTAATTTCTATTGGCATGTTCATTTGGCTTTGTTTAAACTAATGAACTTAACAAATATGTCATCATAATGCTTAAATGACTAATGAAATTAAACCTAGGGTAGTTCATAATAGTAATCTAATCAGAAGCACATGTTTGGAAGTGAAATAGTTCTACTACCATCTTATCTATTGTCAGCATTTAATACAAGCTCCCAAATAAGGCACAGGCGATGGTTAATTTAACCCCGAGGGAAACATATTAAAAAACCTACATGTAGTGTATCTTCATGAATAAAGGGGAAAAAATTGAAAACAGAAAAAAAAGATCAAAAATATTGTTGAATCAGAAGGAGCAAGTAAATAATTTATGGGTGATGAAACCTAGGGCTGTATAAGGCTGATGTGCAGAGCAAGAAACAAGCTTGGGTAGAGGGTTCCAGTTTGGGGCAAGGCACCTTGTTCAGCCATTCCTTGTCTGACTTGTGGCAGACAACTGGCTGCACCTCCCCAGGAACAAGGGGCTCCAACAGACAGCAGGTGTCCAAACATGAGCCACAAAAATCCTGCTAAAGAGTACTGTCCCAGAGAAACCCTGAAATGTGGAGTTCAGAAGGATTTCCAGTGGATCAGTGAAAGGATGGTGACATTTCATCTCTAGGAAGAGCCAAGTTACTGTTCCTGTGATCCCTTCCACAGGTACCCCTCCCCTCCTCCTCTGAGGCCTCTGGCAAGTACTACAGGCTGGAGTTTAATCATATCATTTGAGCCATTAAAAAAAAAAAAAAAGAGGTTTTAATCATCTGTTTCTCCAGCTAGTGATTGGAATTGGTGGCTTTGGGAGAAAACCCTCTCCTGATAACCCTGTTATATGACATGACAAGGTACCTACTTTAGCTTCCTTCTTGATCTCTCCTCTCACTTCTCAGATCATTGAGGGAGTCTAGGTGAACAGCTTGTGCAAGAGACCTTATTTTTAGATGAAAAATTTTCATGAAACGAATTCTGCTTTCAGTTTTTCCTTTCATTTCTGGAAACTACCACTATGTCAGATCAAGACTGGCGGCTTCCCCTCCTGGAAATGCACGGTGGAGGACTGCCTTTACTGAATCATGCTTGATTTGATGTTTCTTGTGATTCTGTGTTTGAAATAATTTCCTACATGTAATTATACACTTAAACAGTATTTATGTGCATAAAACAGCTACACAGTTTTCCTGTTTTCCAAAAGAGATTGGCTTGCTCTAGGAATATTTTGCTTTACTACTGTGTTTTTGGACTAGATATTGCTACTTAGGATACAAGTAAGGGTAAGAGACTGTTAATTGTGCTTTTAAATGAATTGTACAAAATGGTCCCACATGAGGTCACACATTTATGCAGACAAAAAATGTGTACACACTGTACGGAAGTGTAATTATATTGAACCCACACATGTGTAATAAAAATTGGAAATTGACATTGCTTTCATAATGTGCCAAATATTAAATGATGCTTTTAAAATTCAGATTCACAGTAAGTCTTCTGAATTCTAAATAATCTGTCTAGTGCCATGACACTAGCGTCTCATTCATCTGCTTCCTGACAAAAGTCTGCCTCTGTCAGATTTTGAGTGAGTGTAACATTTAAAAAGAAGTTCAATGATAGCCAAATCCTGCAGCACTCATACTGCTGAAACCCGACTGCAAATTGGAAGCAGTTAAAAATGGTGAGAGAATGGTCTCCTGCCTTTGTTAAACCCTCCATTTCAGGGTTTAACAGCACAGTTCTGGAGACTGCAAGGAATAGTCCTGCTTTAATATGACTCATTCGATTTTTTTGGTAGTGTATGTGTGTTTCCCACTTAATAACTCAATGTGATAGAATATACAACCCCATGACCTCCAACAAAATTGCAAGGATGTGAAGAAGGAGAATGGAGCTTAGGCTATAATAGTGGTTGTGTAAAAGCCTTTGGGAATTAGGCTGAAAAGAGCCTCCGAGTGATACAAACTTAAACAGTTTTTGGGATTTTACTCACTACAGATCTTCAGCAGCCTTGTTTCCCATGCAGCCAGTGGAGGCTCATGGCACTTCCAGGCTGGGCTGCCACAGTGCCTTGAAAATAGGTAGCAGGTCTTAAAATGCTGCCAGATTGTTTAAGAGGTAAAATGTCCTGGATCCTTAATTTTTCTGCACATGGTCATCTGAATTATGGCACTTGAAGGAGTGTCCAGCAGGAGGTAGACCCTTGCAGATGCCAGAAACAGCCTTTTCCTTCTGTAGTGGGATGGTGATGGAGCATTTACACCAGGTTTCACTCAGTTGGCACAGGCCTCATACAAGTTAGAGTATCCCAAACCCAACAGGCTCCAGCATGTACATGGCAGGGAATGTGACATCTTTAAGGACTCAGAAATAGGATTGGCCCCATGTGCTCTGGAGGAAAATTAAATGCAGGTGCTGGGACTCAGCCCACAAACCTTCGTCAGAGCTGGCAGGTTTAAATGTGCTTCCAACACCCAAAGTCAGGAAAGATGGTTTCATCCCACCTCTGTGAGAATGGGTGTGTACCTACTCCTCCACAGCTAATAAACATCAAGAGGTTGCTTGCAGGAGGAGGCTGTTTCTTTAGAGAGATTTGAGGCCAGCCCTGTGCAGCTAGGAGAGGGCAACAGATGCTTTTTCCTGTGAATTAACTGGAAATGTCTCCTTTTTATGCCAGGCCAGGGATAAAAATTGCTCTGTACTAGGATGGCACTGCTGAGGGTGTTACCCTGCTGGACTGGAGGCAAAACCTGCTTTTACAGAATTGGCTCTAAGTCCTGTTCTGTTAGGTTTGGTCCCCTCCTCCTCCCAACAATTTTATCCAACAATTAATGGAAAAGTGTAATGAAACTGCTCCTGGGTGCAACCTATAGCTCAGAGTCCCTTTGCTGGGGTAAGAGAGTGGCTGTTGCTTGTAATCTTGTTCTTAGAGCACTAATTTTTCCTTTTACAATTGCACAATTTCAACTGGCAGAGGTAAAGGAACCTATAAATCTGTCTTCCCCTGTCTCCAACAGGCATCATCTTGTCATTCCCCATTCATCTTGTCTATTCCATAATGACTAGCACTGTCTTTTAAAAATCAGGAGCAATTGGTTTAAACCTTCCTTATACTGAAGTAGGCATCAAACCCCCATTTTCCAGTCCTTGACCAAGATCTTCAGGCTACCATGTAAAAGATGATTTGCAGAGGGTGCTACCATTTTGAAGGAAGAAAAGCCACAATTACTACTATGTTTTGTGGTGTCAGTTCTTACGCTGCCAGTCAGCATTGACATTATAAATTGCTCCATTTATTGAGATTGAAGAATATTTTACGTTAGTCAAATACAAAGGGAGATGTATCCTAGTCAGGCTGAAATACAGATTTTTCTACAGTGGACCAAGCTGCCAAATTTGACACAGGAGACACTTCAAAAATACATAAAATTCTACAAAACAGTTATAGGACAGCTTTTTCCAGACCCCTACTGCCTTAACCTGGAAGTATGAGGTTTCAGGCTTCCCTTCACCCACACCAATCTTTAAGGATTTTATTATTCTAAATTTATTTTTTCTGCTCCTTGGTATAGATACCTGCTCTCTGTAACCTGAATGTTCCTATGGCACTGGATTTCACAGATCATTATGCAAAAAGACATTTCCTTTGTGCTCAGACTCTTTCATTCAGTTTAAAATGCCTACAATAAATCACAAAATATCCCAAGTTGAAAGGGACCCACATGATCATCGAAGTCCAACTCCTGGCCCAGCACAGGACGACTCCAAGAATCACACTGTGTACCTGAGAGCATTTCATCTCACATAGTATTTGTTGCCTGGTATTCACAAAATTTCTCAGTGAGGGTGGAAAGCACGTAAAATCCAATAACAAATACACTTGGAAAGTCAAGATTGTTTGAAACGGATAGATTTTTTGCTACAAATACTATTATGTCAACAGCCATACCTTTTGCCAGCCTTAATTTGTCTCAGTCTATTGATGGTCCCTTGTGGAACGTTCCTGCATGGCTGCTCTACGGTTACAGAAAGAGGAAGGATCACTTCCACCTACGGCAGCAACCGACACGGCCTGGCTAAAATCAGTGGCATGACCTGCCATCTGAAGTCATTAATGTAACATTACAGCTATAAAGTCTGGGCCAGCTCTGGCTTGCAGGCAGGTGTACATGCCAAAGGATTTAATTAACATCAGTAACACTGGACTGATCCAAAAGGTCTGGGCAGAACCACTCCTTGCTCACAGCTGAGGCACCAGCTTGCCTTGTGCATGCGCTTGTGTTTGCTTAGGCAGCTTTGGTCTTCAGATGTACTCCAGGCAGACCAGTCAGAGCTGAAGTCACATAGCTCTCTTATCAGTTTTCTCCCTCTTTTACTAGGCTAATGATCTGGACTGATTTTCCTCTCCCAGGGGGAAGGTCTTTGCTTCTGGCTGATGGTCCATGTGCTATCCATTTCCCTTTCTGCTGGGATATTTCACAAAACCACTCAAAACCCTTCATCCCTGCTTTGGCTTTCTTCTGGGAAGAGGATTTGTGTTGAGTCAGTGGGAGCTATGAGTTACAGTCTGGAGCCCATCCAGGGATGGTGTAAAGAGCTTGCTGTATTTCAAAGCTTTTCTGAAGGAGGCTTCACACACTTCCCTTGTAAAGCAAATGTCCGTTTTTTACCTTTCAGCCTGGGGTTGCTGAAGTGAGACTGAATAACATCGGGCAACGTTGAGAGTCAAATTCAGGCAAATATTGCAGTAGATACAAGAATTGCATGAGCTTCAACCATACAATCTGAAATGGGATAATCCCTTTTACATTCTATCACAGGGGAGCTCTAAAGATAACTGTGCTGATATTTGTGAAGAGGTCCAATTTCCCAGCAATTCTTGCTTCAGAGGAACACACGAGGAAAAACTGATTACCTCCATTTCACGCAGCTCGGTGCTTAGTCAGAGTGACACAGGACCCCTGCATGGAAGAGCTGGAAAAAGAGGACTGCTGAACAGCTGCCCATCACAGAGCATCCTATGCTGAAACAGGAGTTGAATGTGGAAAACACTGTATGTGATCATGTAATTAACATGTATCATAATGCCTCAGCATAAGGGAGCTAAATTAAGCTATGGATGCTTAATCTAGCTTGCATGTAAGATCCTCATAAAGACTGTATCCCTTTTATTGTTATCAGTGCATGCTCCAGGCAATAAACAGCCCTGCAGTTAGCTTTCCTTGCTTGGGCACACAGCTGCTAAATTCAGCATTTATTAGTGGTGTCTGAGAGGGAGGCTGGTGTTATTGATGGGAGACTGTACAAGGAATAGTTGCAGTATTGCAACTGCCTCTCAGTAAAAATGGCTAGGAAAAATTTAGCACTTAAAAATTGTTTGCTTGAGGAGGAATCCACAGCATTCTACGTGGTACCTGAATAATCAGAATATAGGATAGTTTTGAACAGAATAACTCTATGGGCTGAATGACGGCTGCTTCCACATGTTCACCTACTATGACACTCAGCATAGATGGTCGTAATTGCTCATTTGGTAATGGCATTATGAAGCTGAATTAATGGTCTGTACGATATATCTTAATGCTCAGTAAAGGTGCTTCAATATTTCAGGCTCAGAGAGACTACTGAGTGCAAAAGATATATGTGAAAAGGGAAAGACTGATGCACCCATTTTTCATTTTCATTATGGATGGACCTGATAACAGTCACCCTGCTTCACAGTCTGCCTGGGAAGAAATGATTTACATTTCTGCTTTACAGCATGTGCCTTCCCTGGGTGAATGCCATAAAGGATATCGTCCGGCTCACTGCTCCTTGAAGACCAGATTCCTCACTCTGAGCCATGACAGGTCTGTGGTCCACCAAGATAAAGCTTATTAATGTGGAAATTTCATGTGACAGTAAGGGGTGTCGGAAGGAGGGCACCCCCCCATGCACTGAAGGATGCTGCAATGCCATCACACAACCTGAGCTGATTCATATTTGTATTTCTCAGAAAAGCTTTAAAATGTACACAGCCTTCAGTTACCAAATAAATACAATACCTGCATCTGTATTTGCAGAGAATACATATTTACCTATTGTGGGGTGGCTGTCTAAGCAGTAGGGTGGCCTGAGAGCCTGATCTAGATCATATTCTTCCCAGGCAGGTGCTGGATTCATCACCCTTCCCATCGAGCCTTCTCTTGTTAACTACAGACAAAAACCACTGGCTTAGAGCAGCAACATTTTTCACTACATTCTCAGAGATGGCTACAAGGAGCACAGGTGGGTCCCATTTGCCATCTGTAAGTGTTCAAGAAGGTAATTTGTTGCCTCCCGCTGTTGCTGGGGGGTTCTGTTAGTTGCCATTTTGTGCTTTGTATGCAGAAGGTAATACACAAGTGCATGTTTGATACAGATATTTGCCAGAGGCTTACAAAGCTTCCCATATGGCATCTCCACGCAGAGCTCATGAGCTCAGATTTTCTCTGCACGGAACTGAGGCAATAAAATAATGTCTCTGTCAAACTGGAAGCCTCCAGAAACCTAAGTTGGTGCCTCAGAAGCATTTAGGGGGTTCTTTTTATCTGATTTTTTTAAAGCATCTGAAAGTTCTCTGGACTTTCAAATTTGTGTTCTAATTCTCATCCTAAATGCCTTTTGCTCCAACCCTTTAGCTTCTTTTTCTCCTCAGAAACCAAGAAACAGCTTTAAAAGGTTGAAGTTGAACAGTTGTGCTTTAGAGCATGTACTTTTGAAATAACATTCCCATTTAGAGTTGGAGTTGTTACTGTATGCTGAAAGTAATGCTTTCTTTCCCTTTGTGTCTTAACCTTGAACAAATTAATGCAGGCTTTTCACCTAAATATAGACAAGGACAGTTTCTGCCCACTTTCTAGCTTCAGTAATTCCCTCTGTAAAGAGAACAGTGCACAGGGGGGTGGACAGTTCCTAAGGCCAGAACTTATCACCTGCCACCCTGCCCCATCCCCTCCATTGTCCTAATGACAAAAATCACTTGCTGATTCCAAGAGCCATACTAAATTTGAGCTAAGTCATGTTTAATTCTGACTGAGAGGGATAATTTTCAGTCCAGCTTAATGTCATGTTACATAGTGGTACATAAGGTCCTTTTTTCACCGAGGGAGATATAAGCACTCATGCTTTTAATAGCTCATTCATTAATTAATTTGCTCTGAATAGCAGAATATATGCATGGTACTTCTCAAGGATGCAACATATGGAGATGGAACATAATAGGTCACAACGAGTTGCATGACTTGCCTCAAATCAAATCTGGTACCTGTGTCTAACCTGAAGGTTAACTGGTACTTTGATTCACCTTCAGCACCCACCAAAAAGGTAACTTTAAATATAGTCAAAGAAAAAGCAAACATCATCTAAAAAAACTGTGCTTAATGCTGTTTCTTCTTTTGCCTGTAGTCCTGAAAATGGGACAAAAGCATTTGGGATGAAACATATCCCAAATGAAAGTTGGAAAACCAAACCAGATTTAATTCAAACCTAAATTGTACTTAGGAAAAAACACCAAAACAAACACACAATATTATCATTAAAGGTCACCCAACAAATCCACAAAATATCTTAGCCATCTAAGACTGCTGGCTAGTCTGTGCCTTTGTAACTGTCAGATCTCAGTGACCCAAAATTTAAAGAGTATTTTACCCCTCATATACCAACTTTGTGACGTGGAAGAAGCATTTATCCCACTGACAGAAGGATTATCAAGACAGTGGATTGTTTAAGAGCATGAAGGCAGCTTTAATTTGGAACGAGGACAAGAAGCTGAGTTAAAATAGGGGAATTGAGCCCAGCTATTCCCCTTCTTCTCCTGAGCAGGTTGCAGCAGGTTGCAGCAGGACCAGCCCCAAGCATGCTGCAGAGCCTGTCAGTAGGTTTCAGGCAGCCTCTCACTGTAGGGCACCTCCAGGTTGAGGGCTGAATCCTGTGTCCCCATGCCCGAGGCGCCATGGCGTGGCAATGCCTTTCCCAGTGCCTGTGACAGTCCCACTGCTGCCCCTTTGGGCCCCATGGCTTGTGAAATGCCAGCCAGGAGGAAATTGTGCACCCAAGGCCACAAATCAGCTCTGCATCTGACCTGGCAGTCGTACCTACATCTTGCCATGCCCAGCAAGGCATCCCCCAGTTTCATATGGCTCCAGTTTGAGAAAGGAGCTCCATACGGTTAAATGGATGTATAAAATGGTAGAGATTTATGGATTCAGGATCTTATCCAGGCTGTTATGGTGATTTACAGTTAGGTCAGAACCAAAACCTTTGATCGCATGCACAGATTTGGGTGGCATTTGAAATCTGGATCCACTTCTAAAATCTGCATCTGACTCATCTCTAGCTACAGACATGGTGTTTTATGGTTTTATTTCTATTCTAGGGGGACATTTTCATGCATGCCTTGCAGCAGACAGAGGAGGTGGGGATCTCTATATGATTTATATTCAAGGTAATGCATACATAACTACATCTCTATTTCTCTAGCACACAGAGAGACGTAAATATAACTTTATTCATTTGCTGCACTAGGAAACAATGCAGCTCCCTTGGCAACACATCAGCCACAGACAGGAGTTAGGTGGAAGAAAAATTCAAAGCCAGTCTCCTAATTGACTTTTTGAAGTCATAAGCCATTTGTAGCTATGGCAGTAAAGGCAGTAAATAGATCAGTTCAGGGACAACAGAGAAAAAAGTTTCCAGCATCAACATTTATTTAAGTGAATGCTGGAACACTTCAAACATTTTTTGAGGATTTTCTAGAAAAATAATTTCTTGTTTTGCTTTAGTAAACCACTCTGCTAGTCAGACTGTTGAACAAAAAAAAATTGCAAACTTTTGATATTATAAAAGGTTAAGACTTCTGGTTTTTAAAACCCAGTAATTTAATTTCTGTGTAACAGAAGATTGTATTAACCTGGAAGAAAATTCATTTGTTTAGTTGGGAAGAAGTGACCTCATTGAATATAACTCACTTATCTGTGGGTTTAGGTGAACAGCTTTTTTTAAACTGATCAGAAGAACAAGGTGTTCAGCTGGCTCCGGAAAAAAAATAAAATATTATTTTCGAAAAAAGGTAATGGCTGTTTCTTTCTGTGGAAAATGTGAAGTCTAACAGGTGTAAGGCAGAACAAAATGAACATGAAAGTAAGAACACATTTCCATATGCTATTTTGAGATCTCCGAGTGAATCTATTTCCACATGGAAAAACAGCACACACACACAGAGTGAGGTATTTCTGTTCTCCAACCAACACACATATCTGCCCAAGGGGATGCAGAAATACCAAACTATGCTTTGAATTCCTGGGGCAAAACACCACTATCAGGAGGTTGTATCAGGAGCTTGACATCCTCTGCAGGCAGCAGTGCCAGTGTGCACTGTGACAGAGCTCCCTCTTGGCTGCTCCCTCATCTCTGTGACCCAGGGGAGGTCCCTCTGACCAGATTTCTTCCTCCTCTAGCTGCCACTTCACCTGCCTGCTGAAGCATCCATGTCCAAGGTCAGATTTAGGGTCCTTTTGGGTTGCATTGACATATTTCTCAGCTGTGCCACAGGATCCTCTCTGCCCGCTTCCAACTCTGAGATACCTGACAAAGTGATGATGCAAATTTAGGGAAGGTGCTGTGTCATGGGTCCTGAGACAACTAAGGCAGAAACCTGAGGGTGAGTCAAGCTCTAAGGATCCCAGTTCCCACAGTTAAAATCACTGCTGCAATGGAGGCACATGGTTTTTTTACACCATGCATGGGGAGAGGCAGACATCCAGCAGGACAAAGATGAGAAGTCACCATGCTGAGAAAGGAGCTGTTATATCTAGCCAGGAGGAAATAACAGGAAAAAAATGGGACTGCAAAGCTGACTAACTTCTAAAACTGCAATAACAGCAATTCTTAGCTGTACACCTCTTCCTGGAGCTGAGTTTTTCAGCCAGGTCAGTCACAGCACAGTCTCAGCTGTCCAAGGGAGACATTATCTTATGCATTCAAGATACCTTGGCATAGCCAAGGGAAAAAGAAATTAAAAAAAAAAAAAAACAAGACTAAAGCCCAGGAGTCTAGATTACTCTAGAGCATTGGATGTAACACCAGGTGTCATGCAGGCAATTGAAGCTGACCTCTGTGCAGCACATCAACCAACACTCCACTGGTCCTTCAGAACCATCCCTTGAGGGCTGCAAAGCCATGGCCTCATGAGCACACCGTGTCTGTCAGCACTGCCTCAAAAACTGGGGTGTTCCTGCCAAGCCCTGCCCTTCATTGCTGAGTGGAGAGCTGCTGGCCTGTGTTGAGGCTGGATATAATCTCTCCGGTGAGTGGGACATGCATTTTGAGCTGTCATTACAGTACATGCACCTTACATCAGTTAGATTTAAGCTAATTATTTAGTGGCCAGCACTGACTCAAGGAAAGATCAGAAAAAACTACAGTAATTTCCACTCTGCTCTTCTTGCTTCCTGCTCATGCACAACGTGTAAAGCAGCACTGCTAGCTGGGCTGGTGGGACCTCTTGTCAGAACCAGCATTACTGAACATACAAGCTTCAGTTACTCTGTCCACACAAATTCCCTGAGCTCCACATGATGATGGAAATGTCACCAATGTAAGGCTGGAATCACAGAACAAAATCTATCCTCCCTGTATTCAGCAATGCCCAGAAGCTCCTGAATCCATGGTCAGTGTGTTCTTACAGTCCCCCAGAACACTGTTAATAGTACAGCTAAGCAAAGATGAGAGTTACTTGTTGCTAAAAGGCTTGATCCCAATTTTCCCTTCTTCCTTACACTTTGAGCTTGGCAGTAGCTCTTGATTCAGCAGTCTCTGGGCAGACAGGGGAGCACCAGCAGCAGGAGAGTGATGTGCGTGCAGGAAGAGCCACGGGAGCACCACTTTCAGAGACAATTAGCTATTAAATCAAGTCACCCACAGCATCAAATTGCACCACCAGAAATGGCCTCAGACCTTTTCCAGTGCAACTTTCCTTTAACCAAAAGCCCTGGTGAAGTGTCCCACTTTCTTTCTATCTCAGTAGCTGGATGACTGCTGCTGCCACAGGCAGAATAAACAGCAGGTTTCAAGTGTGAGGTAGCTGAAGAGTATTTGTTAGTATAAGAGGATTTTGGTGATGTTTTTTGTCACGGGCATTTCTTACTCCATGTTTACACATCTTTTTAGCTTCCTCAACTTACCTGTGAGGACATTCCAGAACAATCAGCAGAGGATATAAAGCTGATAGCTTATCACCCAGGCACCAAGAAGACACATGCACCCTGATATACATCAGGATAGAGGAAGGAAGTGATTTAGTCCCCTGGAGTGTGAATGCTGGTGCTCTACAGCTCACAGAAGCCAGCACATGTGAAAGATTTCCAAAGACTGGTGAGTAATTCAGTGCTGACTTTTTCAGCTGCGTAGAAAACTACAAACACAGCAGCTCTGCCATATTTGTGAAATGTAAAATGAAAAGACATTGATGGCTGGTATCTGCAGCTGGGTTTGTTCTGCTATTTAGATCTTGTTTCAAATGGAAAAAAATTAGAATAATATGTTAATGCTTACACTAACTGTATTCACACATCAAGACTTGGACTATAGGCATACAGTGCAAGTCTGCCTCAATTGTTGTCTTTCTGAAAATGTCCTACAGGAAAGAGATGGCAAGGCAGCCTGCTCATGTTCCATAGCTTTAGATACACTGGATTTCATCCTGTTTTTTTCAACTTAGAAGATAATAAAAAAGAAATATCAAATCAAAAATATGGCTGTTCAGATTATAGTTTTTAAGAGGATATTAGAAAGGTTGCAGTATTTTCTTAAAGCCTTCCTGAAGTTCTTAAATAAACACACAGATATCTAGGTCTTTGTAAATCAGTCTAATACCTTTTGTCTCTGTTCACTCTCTTTTCCTCTCTCTAAATTGTCCAGTTACATGCACAAATATTCAAAGTGAGACCAAGTCTGAAAATCATCTAGGCCCACAGAAGCCTTGAAACATTAACAAGGAACTATGGTCCTTCCCCCAGACCATGTAATATAACCAACAAGTCAAAATAAAAACGCCTTATGCTGTGAAGGCAGAGATGTAAGAGAGGGCCAAGAACCTACATATCCCCAAAAGGAACAGAATCCTCCATGCAGGGGGCTCCCACAGGTTTCAAATATATTCCTCTGGCTGAAGTGTTTCCTGACTCAGAAACATGTGTTCTTGTATTAAAAATAGCATGTTAGGGTCTTTTTTGAAGGTTGTTATGCAGCTCACCTTGACTTTAATTGAATTTTATGTTTACATCATTTCACACGAAAACTTTACTTAAGTTTCTTTTTCTATCTCTCTGGAGATTGCACAAATCTGGGAAGCAAAACATTTTATTACATTGCAGACTGAGATTTGCTCTTTTCACAGTAAATGACCATGATGAATTGGTGCCTGAGACTCTGGAGCCAGTTCACAGAGACATCATGTCCTCTTGATAAAGGATCTGCTAATACTGTTTGCAAGGCAAAATCTTGGTCATTAACCATCAGCTTGATAGCTTACATAGCCTTTTAGTCTCACATAAGGGTAAAAACACAAGAGGGGGTCAATTTTATCCACTAGATGGAACATTAAAACTCTCTTCCATCACTCTGGTCACTACAGGTAATCTTCAACACAACCATTCTGAAATGTAGTGCAACTATTCATTAAGAAGAACTAAACAAAACTATGCCTTCAAATTGTGGGCATAATGCCTTGCAGCACAAGAGCTCCCCCAAGCAAAAGAGCTTTTTGCCAGCTCTGGCTTGGACCCATAGTAAAATTCCAGCTACTGCAGCTCCCAGTCAGTGAGCAGTATCAGCTCTGTGCTATGTCATTATGAGTGTTGGACGTACCAAAAGTTCTCCCTCTTTTATTTTTTCCGGTGAATAAGGGATTGATTTGGCCAAACACTTGATCTAGGTCTATAGTCTTCCATGTGGAATTTGAGCTTCATTTTTAACACAACTTGCAGCTATTGCTCATTGCTTGAGACAGACTGACACGGTTTAACAACCAACCTCTGTGTAAAACTCACAATTGAAATGTTCAGAATGAAAGGGAGCATATAAGCCCATGAAGCACAATACCCTTCTTTAAGGCATGTTTTTTTCTTCAATCTTCTTCAATACATGGAATCTACCTGTGATTTTCTCTCCTTAGAATAGTATATCCCCTTGCCAGAGTTTTGCGAAGTTATCTGACTCAAGAAGGAATGAAAGAAGTAGGATTTGTGAACACTCAAGACTGCCAAGAAAGCAGCTGAATGTAGCACAAAATCTCTTGGGTTCCAAATATTTAATCTTCTTACAATACTATAGAGTTAGAGGCCAATACTTATTTGGTGCTTTCGTACTACCTTAACATACACCCTACCTGAGAACCAACACATTTTGCTTTTCATGGGGACAGCGCCCTAAAAAGTGTCTGCAGGCAGATTTAAATCTCAAACCACTGCAAGGGAAGATCATCACTGACTGCTGCTGCCGCTGCTTTGAAGGCTGCTCCTGGAGGAACTGCCTGCTGCCATCTATTGATGCACTGTAGGAAGGTGCTGGACCAGCAAGCCCCCACTCAGGTGTTTCAGTGAATTTTTTCTGTTCTTGGATGAGAAATCCTGTAGATCTAAGACATGGGACTCTGAGAGGAACCCTTACTAGGTGACTCAAGAGCAGCAGAATTATTTAACATATCTCAAGCCAAGAGCTCACTACAGACAAGCCTTAGCTATGTGGGCTTAGGATGGCCTGCACTCCAGAACCTTAAACACCATGAGTGTCCTTATTGCATCCTCTTTCCCTTCCACTGCAGGAGAAGCATTAAAATCTTGACTTTTAGGGACCCCACCTTATGGAGAGGTCGCAGGATCCCCCCACTGCTTTTGCAACTAAAAATTGTATGAATTTGTGATTGTCACCTTTGGCCAGCACCCACAGCACTGTGGTCACTTGGCCTGGGTAAAGCTAGGAGCCTCCTAGCCAATGCTGGTAACACACCAAAATGAGAGCAGCATCCCATGGGAGCAGCAAGCTCCCAAGACATCAGCTTTGTGTGACACCGCTGCAATCACTGCAGGGGCAAACTGCGTCCGAAGAAAGGGGGTGGTGATAAGGCAGCCCTTCCTAAAGGGCAGCTACCTTAGTCGCTGCAGTTCAGAAAAAACTTTTTTCCAAGTAAAGAGAGGAATAAGGGTCTGTTGAGCCTGGTACTGGATCCCTCAGTTCTAAGCAGCTTGGCACCCTAGAGGTGACCTACCCAGAGGCAGTACCCAGAGTGTGACACAAGCCAGTCCTCCTTACACTCATGGTGTGCACTGACAGAGCACAGAAGGATCACACCAGCTACATGATGCAAAGCTCAGGGTAGAAAAAGAAGGAAGCAAAACCAGCCTTAGGGATGGGGTTTATTTATGGTTGGCACCTGGATTGCCTCTGGGATGAGTGTGAATGGTAGGGACTCACTGGCAGTGAGTGACTGCATCTTTGCAAGCACAGAGACACCAAGGAGATTTATTTGAATTTCCTCAGTGTTAGGCAGCAAAGGGATGGGAAGGTTTCAGTCTGTGAAACAGAGGCTAGAAAAATTATTACAGAGCATTGTAATGAAAGAAGCAAGTTTTAAAAGGGAATCTTTACTCATGATCTGATCCTAGTTAACCCTCATAAGATGAATGACAGGAGCATCTTTGAGTTAGTCCCTGTAGATAGCAATAGGTTAGAGAGGAAGAAGAGAGGTGAGCAAAGAGCTGTGATCTCATTGGAATGGATATTTTAGTTACTATTGGCAGCCTTCTGATTCAATGCTTCCATGATTTTCTTAAATCAAAAGAGCTTTCCTCCTTCCCTCTCCCCTTATTCAGTTTGATACTGCATTTATGTGCAAACTTGGACCCTGAGAGTGGAGAAGTACTGACCCCTGAGGTCCTCAGTGGAGATAACAAGACTTCGGTGTGAGTGGAAATTGTGGGCTCCCACCTCTTTTGTTTTATATTCTTTTAATAACTTAATTTTTTTCTAAGAAGTGCTTCCTCTGGCTAATGACAGAGGATGGTTTTCATGAGTGCTTTTGTATAGCCTGCACAGAATAGTGGGGCATCAGCAAAATACCCTCCTCTGCCCGCAAGTTTCATGCTATTTTATGAAATAATCACAATGAAATTTTCAACCCTTTGAAACCTGGGCTCTTTCTATTGAGATACATATATGAGGGTCAGATGAAGTAGGTGCAGTGATAAAAAAACATTCAAACCTCTTGATTTTTGAACCTACATATAGGCTGTGAGAAACAGGCAATAGAAACTCTTCATCAAATAACAATTAAAAACTTGCAGCCTCTTACTTGACAGAAAGGCCTAGACTTTATGTACCCACTGTTTTACTTCATAGTTCTCAAATTTCTATTAAATTGCCTTTATGTGAACACAAAGAAAATAGGTTGGCTATCTGTCTGGAGAGACAAATAACCTTGACAGATTATCTCTCAGGAGAGATAATCTGTCACCCTGTACATTCTAAGGGTCTGAAAGTTTAGGCTCAGGAAAAGATTTGGTTTATAGACTAATTTCTTGAAGGATGAATTTTGAATTATAGAATCAACCAAGGCTTTTGTCAGTTAAGATTAACCATTCTAATATCTCATCCTATAATTTAGTTTTCCCAACTGCTGTCTGTTGCACTGAGTAACAATTAGCATTTCAGTTTGGATGCTTGTGTTCTGCTGATATATTCCAGGAAATGTTTAGATTGGACATTAGGACTTTCTTCATGGAAAATGCTCTCAAGCTTTGGAAAAGGCTTCCCAGGAAAGTGGTTAAGTCCCCATTTCTGGAGGTATTTAAAAAATGTGAAGATGTGGCACTTGGAGACATGGTCTGGTGAGACTTGGCAGTGCAGTGTTAACAGCTGGACTTGGGGATCTTAAGGGTCTTTTCCAACTTAGATGGTTCTGTGATACTATGCTCAGTATGCAACCTGCCTCCACACTGAGTGATATGGATGTCTCCTTTGACCAGCATTACATACAATTTGAACAACTACAAAGAAAATATTGACATAGATTCAATCTATAGCATGTATTACTTACCAAGACTTCCTAAAGCCTGACAGTGATAAATCTGGTTTTCTCCTCTCCTTTTTTTTTTTTTTTTTTTTTTTTTTTTTTTTTTTTTTTTTTGTGGACATAGATGGTTTCAATTTGTTGCTTGAACTGCATATAGAAAAACCTACCATGAATAATTTGGTAACAATTTTATTTCAAAGTCAAAAGAAAGATCACGTAACTCCTAAGTTGCATGTGTGCATTTAAAAACAGTACAAGTACAAAGAAAAGTGAGAATTTAAATTTCTATTCAATGTTTCTTTTTTTGCTTGCTTCTGGAACTTTATCAATTTCTGTTTCATAATACATTACCTTTCTAGACACTCAGTGAGAAATCTGAATGCCTATGGACCACTAAGGCTTGTAAATCAAGTCTTAGGACTCACAGCAGAAACAACTGTGTGTTCTTCAGCTTATATTTTGTCTTAATGGTGATCCTTTATCTCTTTTCTTGGCAAGTGTTTTCTCTCACAACTTTTGGCCACCACAATAAAAGCAAGATATTGGAAAGCATCCAAACGAGGTCTACAAAATTTGTGAAGGATCTAGAAGGGAACCTATCCAAGGAATACCTGAGGTCACTTGGTTTCTTCTGTCTAGAGGAGCCCTCTTAGCAATCTACAACTTCCTTATCTCTCCTCTGTGGTGCCCAGTGACAGGCTCCAAGGGAATGGACTGAATTTGTGTCAGGGAAGGTTTGGCCTGGATAGTAGAGAAAGGTTCTTCACCCAGAATGTGGTTGGGCACTGGAACAGGCTCCCCAGGGAGGTGGTCACAGCACCAAACTTGACAGAGTTCAAGAAGAATTTGGAAAACACTCTCAAGCACATGGTGTGATTCTTGGGAATGATCCTGTGCAGGGCCAGGAGTTGGAATTTAATGATCCTTGTGGGTCCCTTCCAACTCAGAATATCCTATGATTCAATGATTCTAGGATTCTAAGATTCTAGGATTCTAGGTTTCTAGGATTCTGTGATTCAGTGGCAGCAACATTTGTTTTTCTGCTTATCTGCAAGAGAGACAGAGGTGTGGGATAGTTAATAGCACATGATAAGGCTTTTCCAAAACCCTGGTAATCTAATCATGTTCCATAGTCTGTTCCTTTGTGAGGTTAGGGCATACAGCAAGGACACTTACTCACAGATCAGCCTTTACCAGAGGACTAGAGCTCTAAATTGCTCTCTACAGTTTCCTGCAAAGATACTCTATGTGCATCTATATTACAGAATATGAGTCTGATGCACAAGGTCAAAAGGGAAAAAGAAGCTTATGCCAGCAGATTTTATAAATATACCTTATAAATGAAATTTTAGTGTAAACAGAATAAGAGAGTGATTTAATTCTCAAAGATCCAGCCCAGAGACCTCCCTAATGTGCTAAAGAGATTTCAGCATGGTTATGTAATGCTCAAAACCAGAAAAATGAAACAAGCTGTGGGTAAAGTATTGACTGGAAGAAGGAAATTGGGATAGAAACTCTTAACATTTCTCCAATCATAATGATTTAGCAATTTCCACTAACAGCTTGGGCAAAACAGACTGAGCTTGGGCAAACTAGTTTAATTCATTCCCAAACAAAAGTCAGAGTAGGCTGATGAGAAATAAAACCAAATCATAAAATACCTCCCCTCACCTCTCCCTCTTCCTGGGCTCAACTTCACTTCTGATTTTATCTACCTCCTCCCATCCAGAACTGCAGGGGGATGAGAGTGCCGTTTATGGCCAGCTCATCACACTGTCTCTCCTGCTCCCTCCTCCTCAGGGGGAGGACTCCTCACACTCTTCTGCTGCAGTGTGGGGGTTCCTCCAACAGGAAACAGTCTCCACAAATTTTCCAAATGTAAGTCCTTCCCAAGGTTTCAGCTCTTCTGCTCCAGCATGGTCCCTCCCTCAGGGTGCAGTCCTGCAGGAGCACACTGCTCCAGAGTGGGTCCTCCATGGGGTCACAGCTCCTGCCAGCAAACCTGCTCAGTGTGGGCTCCTCTCTCCATGGGGCCACAGCTCCTGCCAGGACCCTGCTCCAGCACAGCTTCCCCACAGGATCACAGCCCCCTTCAGGCCTCCACCTGCCCCAGTGTGGGGTCCTCCACAGGCTGCAGCTGGATCTCTGTTCCTCCATGGACCTCCATGGGCTGGAGGGTCACATCCTGCCTTACCATGGGCTGCACCTCGGGCTGCAGGGAAATCTCCGCTCCAGGGCCTGGAGCGCTTCCTCCCACCCTTTCTGCCCTGACCTTGGTGTCTGCAGAGCTGTTCCTCTCACATGTTCTTACTCCTCTTTCACAGCTGCCGTGTCACAGCATTAAATCTGTTATCCCAGAGGTGCTGCCACTGTCACTGCTGGGCTCAGCCTTGGCCAGCAGTGGATCCATCTTGGAGCCAGCTGGAGTTGGCTCTGTGGGACATGGGGGAAACTTCTGTCAGCTTCTCACAGCAGTCATCCCTGCTCCTGCTACCGAAACCTTGCCACACAAACCCAATACAAGCATACAGAAAAGGGCTTTAAAAACAGTGTTTAAAACCATGAGTTAAACTTGTGAATAACCAGGAAAAGTAGAAGAGCATGATGGTGTTTCTCTCTCTCTACCTGAAGTTGAGCATGTGAGTAAATTTAATATAATAAATCCAAAGCACGGGTAGCCTCTTTTTGTGTATGAAATTAAAAGAAAATTGATTTACCTCTCCAAAACTAAACCCACCTTTTCAAAGCATTGGCACACATATTCTGCACAGAGTAAATAGAATTATAATGGTATTTCTTCCACCTTGCTCATCAGCAGTCTCTACCCCTTTTTTTAAATTGAACTGTCAAAAAAAATACACAGAAAAAAAAATACACAAATTAAATCACTATATATGTATATAAATTATATTTTATATATATAAAAATATATATATTTTATATATTTAATGTTATTATATATATCTATTTAATTATATTTAAAAATTTTTATTTATAATTAGAGACATTACCTCTGCTATCAACAGGAATGTTTGATTCCTTTAAGCAAATGCTTTTATTGTTATAGTCACAGCCTCCTCCCCCTTTCCTTTTAACAACAACCAGAAAACCCCACATCCACCCTTCATTTTCTTTTAACAAATTCTTATCATTTTGCTACAGACTTCATAGATAATTTCAGCCCACTTCAAGGATCCCACCTGAAATCCCAGATGATAGAATGGAATTTCAGTTCTCCTTCCTCAAACAGTGGTAGGCAGCACGACTTTGAAAAGCCTTGGGCTCCCTATTCTCCCCTGTGTGTCTGAACTCAAAATTGAAAGAGAAGAAATAGATGAAACTATCTCTTCCATTCCTACAATAAAGTGATCTACTGTACAGAAGAATAAATTTCAAGAAGTATTTCAGGGGGAAAAAGATACATAAGAGGTATTGTGGCTAAGACAGTGTCTGCTTAGCATCATGGAGCTATAACTGTGAGATTAGCAACAAAATATGATTGTTAGGCAATGGCTTGTTGGCTGAAACCCTGCCACTGATGAACCCCCAGCACCTGACACTGTCATACTGTCTCCAGCCCTCTGTCCTTGTCTCTGCCACATATTAGGCTCAAGAGGCACAAGTCCTCTCTTACTCTGGAAGTTGCTGGCTGCTCATTGAGAGACCCCTCGGAACCTTGCCTTTTCCATGGGGCCATCAGCCAGGAGTGGGAGCAGTACTCTGCTCACAGTTAACTCTGCTGCTAATCACACAGCATTATTCATTATGTTGACCTTGCTAAAATAATGTTCAAAATAAAGCACTTGCAAGCATCCCACAGGACACCTCACTAAATCAACTTCAAATTCTTTGCAGACATCTCTTGTGTCCTTTTTGTTTGTACCTCTGTACACACAAACCCAGTTATTTATTTGCTGAGATCATTCTGTCAAGAGTTGCTCATTTTCCTGTCTGCTTTTGATTCCAAACAAACACGAACTTACCTTCCCTCTCCCTCAAAAAATAAAATTAAAAACAATGGAATGAATAAACCACTGTGTCCTAACAAAAGTTATAGATGTTGCATTTTTATTTTCAGAAGATAAAATGCTGTGACTGGTAATTTGCTATTCTGAAGTAATTACTAAGATGGTAATTTTTTTCAATACTTCAGACAGGATAAAAAATAGCTCATTTAAAATATGGCAAATAGACCTTACAGTAAATAGACCTTACAGTACAATGAAAAAGATGAAAGAGGAGACTTTGATGAGAATCATCTTTTGATTTAAAGTAGGATTAATAATATGCCATTGGCTGGCTGAAACGACCTGAATAACTAATGGCAATTAGCAAGCAATCTTTCAGTATTATTCATCAATAACAACACAATTTTTGTGAGGTCCCTGTGCTCCTTATGTCTGATACAGAATAGCCTCAGTGTTCACAAAGGGATATAAAATTAAAAGTTTGATCAAATTCCAATAAAAGGCAATAACAATGATTTCAGTAGGAACTGGATTGGATAACCTTTGTGCAGGAAGCCCTTGAGCAGATGTAGGGCTACTATATTACTTGTTACAACTATTGCCTGGAAGAGTAATTGGTGCTGAGCACAATTAATAGCTAGCAGAGATGACCTATATGTAAAGAAGTAATGAAAAGTACAATAGAAACATAGTTAGATACAAGGTATGGTGAAGAAAAAAAAGCAGTAGATGGAAGAAAGGCATTTCATGAGATATAATTTATTCTTTAGTATTCTTTCCATCAGTTTTGGAACAACCTGTTTTATAAAGTTCTCTAAATATCTCCATTTTATAAGAGAGGATATCCCTCAGCATCATTTGAAAATATATTCCAAAAAAAGTTTCTTCTTCATATTTCTCCTCTATTCACAGACTATCTTCAAAAGAAAGAATCATTCCCAGATCTTGCTTCTTCTTTCTCCTTGAGCAGAAACTGAAGCCCTGAATATAAGGAGGAACTTCTTTACTGTGTGGGTGACCATGCAGTAGAACAGATTTCTCAGAGAGTTTGTGGAGTTACCCTTGAGGGAAGGTTCCAGAAGTATCTGGACACAATCCTGTGCCATGTGCTCTAGAATGACCTTGCTTGAGCAGGGAGGCTGGACCAGATGATCCACTGTGGTACCTTCCAACCTGACCCATTCTGTGATTCCTGATGGAGAAAGAAGCTGGCAATAAATATTGTCAGAATTACATCATCTGTCCTTTTAAACTCAAAATTTACAACTCATTAGCTGTTCAAGTGTAGGTATAACTAAAGATAGAGCAGGTGCAAATGTAGTGTAAGAAAAATTTGCTAAGGGGAATCCAAATTGCCTGTAAATATGTATTCTGGAATCTTGTAGTCCATCACAACTACATTTAATTATGGTGAGAATACAGTACTGCTCCTTAAAGCACACAGGGATCTTCAGTAGCACCCTGGCAGTGACATCCTTCACCCCTCCATGGTGACTGTCATCTAACACGGGCAGAACAGCCAGCAATTGCAGTGGCTTTACTCAAAAATACTGGGTTTGATGGAAGGTTGAGTTTGTATTGCATGGCCTCTACCTCAAATTGAGGCAAATGCTGAAGCAAACATGCAAACACACATATTGGTCTGTACTTGTTAAAGTTCCTGCCAGCTTGGATCCATAGTTTCCTCTGCAACTCCTTTCCCTGCTCTCTGGAAGAAACTTGTCATCTCTGATCCAGACCCTTTGCCTCTGATCCTTTCCCTGACCAGCTGCTTTTCTCTCTGGACAAACCTGGGTTGGATATTTTCTGCTCATTCCCAGAGCTAGGGAACTCTCTTCACTGGAAAGTGGAGTGTCTGATGGCACACACCACTGAGTACCATGGCTTCAGTAAGTGCTATAGCTTCTGACAACTCGTATCTCCTACAGAGCCTACCACTGAGTCACAGTGCCATCACATTCTTCTGAAGGCAGCAGAAGTATCCTCTGTTAATTAACTTCCCTGAATACAGCCATCTAACATCCTAGCCTGTCCCAATCCAATTCCAGATGCCTCTCTGTTGAGGTGCAAGGCTTCCAGAGGCCCTACATCACAACTTGTGTGTTTCATCTCGAGCAGGAGTGGGCTCACCCTCTGGAACCTGCTGTCCATCATGCTCTGAGCTCTTCTTACCCCTCAGCACACCATGTCAGAGGTAGAGCATGCAGAAGAAGTTCAACACCAGTATCAACAATAATGTGGTTTTCAAAAATTGCAGCTCAGTCCATATATTTTCCTAACAGAGCCAGTCTGAGTTTAATTAAGTTAGGGATCCATTAATAAGGATTGTACCCATCAGAAGCACGAGTTACATGAAGGAAGCAGATTTAACCCAAAGAGCCCGAATCCTGTAACAGATGGGCTGGCCATGCTTGCGTTCATGGAACTGGCTCTCCTCTCTGAGTCTGCATGACATTCACCAGCACAAGGCATCTGCTGGTGAGCACCATGCAGGCTCTGAGAGAGGAGCCAGCTCCACACATGCAAGCACTCTCTGTGCTCAGTGGGTCACTAATCCTTAATCGTGTTCACAGCTTTGCAGGCTGACGCAGTGCCCCTATAAAAATACACCAATTTGCCAGACTGAAATCCTCCCACCTCACTCAAGATTTGTGAAAGGACATGGGAGTGGAAATGGTTGTATGACATGTAGGCTCTGAAGAACATTCTTGGGCTGTGTTACACCCAGGTGTTGCATGTGTGGTGCCAGGTGCAATATTATTGCTCAGGGAATGGAAAATTAAGACTGCTGGGGTTCTATCATTTAGTAAGGGTACAGTCAGACCACAACAGGCATTAAAGTTAACTGCAAGCAACTGAGTTACTGTGGTCTGGGAAGCTGACTCATCACCAGAAAGATTTTAACTAACCATCTGCATGCTTCTGACTCATTGCAAATAAGGAATAAATCCTATATATTTAGCATAGTTTAATATGTTTTGCTTTACCATGACATCAAGTCAGGAGGGCATATACAGACCAGGTTAAAGCATTTCAGCTTTCCATCTGTAAACTGATAATATGTTCAGCCCTTAATACTTTTAGACATTTAGCACAGCCTACTAGGAAAAGTTTGCAAAACATTTTGGTCCCCAAGCATTTGTTTCCATTTTGTGCTCTGAAAATCCCTATTTAAATCAAAGATATCCTCTAAGCCTCATACTCCTAGCTGGAGATCCAAGGAAAGCTGTTCAATTTGCAGGGAGAGGTTTGAGCTTCTACAGTGTATCCCAGTGAACATTTTGCTGGCAAGATTTTGACTGATGTTCGTAAATCCTCACAAGTTTAATTAGTTTGAGTCAAACCTAGATTTCTTTGGTTGAGTGAGTGTTCTTGAATAAGAAGCAGAATCCTAGTGAACTGTGGAATGATATAGCACAGGTCCCTCTAGAAATAGATTAAATTCCATAACTAGAATAGGGTTGCATGATATGTTTTTCAAGTGGCCAGATTCAGGGGTTGTTTTTGCTAAAGCTTTCTGGTAGAAAACACCTCAGCTACACAGAAGCATACTATAGATTTAGATTTTTGCATTTCACATTACTAAGCTTTCAAAGGTTAGACTTTAGTTTTGTTTCCAGAACAGTTCTTTAACTGCATTCTTCCTAAAAATATGTTCAGCACTAAAACCATAGCCAAAAACACTGAGAAATATTTTATTTCGAGGTAAAAGAATGTTTTCCTCCTAAGATAAATATTCATTCAGGCACAAAAAAGAGAAAGTATTGGCTCCTCAGACAAAATGTGCAGCCTTAGGCTATTGTGCCATTTTGTTCCATTATGTCTGCAGCAAAGCTTAAACAGACCAGTGATAAAAACACACATTTTATTTTGTTTATGACCAAGACAAAGTATTTGTCTACAGAAATGAATAAAAATACTTGCCTAATGCAGTTGAAGATGTATTTGGTAGTTTTAGATTGCTTGAATATGATTGATTTTCCTGTTTTATCCTTATCTTTCTTAATAAAAATGTAATGTGGACATATATCAGCATAATTCATGCCTAGCCATTCTCAAGGCTCTAAAGAGTTTTATAATGTTTCCCCTTAAGTCAGGGTACACTTTACCAGACCAGCCATTTGATGTTTTTATGGATAGCTTCAGGATTCCTTTGCCCAGTAAATCCTTTGATGCTAGTACCTGTTTGATAGACTTGTGTCACTTTGGCAGATGTCTAATTCTGCTTACAGACACCAAAACCAAAGAATTATTCCCAAACTTTACAGTGCAGGAAAAATATGAAATGTGAAAATCAGAGTAAGAAGCACTTAGGTAATAAATAACAAAATGACATATAAAATGAAAAATCTATCTTTGATGAGGTTTTTAATGTATAGCTGTTGGTTGGTGATTTTTTCCCCTGTATCAAGGAAAAGTCTACCTTTTGTAGATACTCAGGAGAAAACATGATATGGGGCACAAGAAATGCATGTTTTGTGGGGAGAAGGACCAGAGACCATGCACGCTAGGACATTAGATCACTATTACCCACAAGTCAGCAGAGGACAGTCACAGTCCTGGGCTCCCATTCTGCAAGGGATCTGGAGAACAGTTACAAACTATTGCCTGCCCTGAAAATGCAGGACATCTCGTTAGCTGGCTAGGATTCACTCCATACTTGAACCACTGGCTTCCCTCATGGGTTTACCAGAAAGAGAGCTAAATGGGAGCATCTAAACACAATGGAGTCCACTGTTACAGATCTTAGAGCAGAAGCAGCCCATCTCATCCATGGAAGGCATGCACACTATGTCTCCTGCTACTCTATGTGAAAATCTATGTAAAACACTTCATCAAGTGACATAATGAACAGGCATGAATGTTTCATGGTGATTCATTATGAGGAATACTTCCCTTAACTCAAACATGCTCAGCTGGCAGTTCATAACTGCAGAGAGGATTTGCAAAGGTTTTTATTTCCTCAGTGGCAACAGGGAAGAAGGCAATTTTGAAACTTCTGAGTTGAAGGCGAAGCTCATATAAGGAATAGGTTGAGAGCCACAACACTGTCATAAGAAATGGGCACCAGGTAATAATCCTGACTAATAATGAGATCTGGTTTTATTTTGCTTTTTTGCATTAGTAGTTTTAGGATTTCTGGGCTTTGTGCTTCTTCTGAAAGGTGGAGGCTATCTTTAGAGACGATGAAGATAAAAGATTTCCTTAAGCACAGGGCTGTCGCATAAAGTTTTATGACAAAGACCAGATTTTATGGGATTAAATATAAAATCTGAAGGAAATGTCAGAAGTGCATGACTTTCTGAAGGGCCCCTCTTGCCTGAGGGAGCCCAACCTGTTGTCTGTGATTTTCCTCCCTGCCACTTCTTTTTCCAGCACCTTCCTCCCAAGGACAGTGTCTTTCTGGGCTTAACACGTGCCTATATGGCTTCAGCTGTGTACAGTCTATCCTGAGCTGCAGGTGACTGCTCCAGCATGTCAAGCAGGACCTTTAACCACCCTCAGCTCCTCCTGCCTCCACAGACTGTTTAAGGCACCCACCTGGAACAGTCCTTGGGAATCCTTGTTTTTATTGCAGTCGCCTGATAGAGTCCCTGCTAAAACTTAAGAAGGAGACATTAATATTCTGTCCTTTATTTTTTAGAGGTGTAACTTCTACTATGGTGCCTGCAGGGGCTACTTCTCAGCATAAAATAGCAGGAGGCTGCACAGTACCCTTGAACATTCCTGGTAGTGGCAGAAGGACCCCTGCTGGGACCCAGACAGCTGCCAGGACTAGCAGACTGCCAGCTACACAGCTCTTCAAGATCCTCCAAGAGAAAAGCTTCCTATCCATGCAAGTGCAACATCTTATTAAAATCTCTTTTGCCAGACATTAACTAATCAGCCCAACCAGATCTGTAAAGAGGTATTTTGAGCTCACTCTCACTGTCCTCAGGTCCTTTCCATCGACGGTGTCCTTGCAACAACAGCCAGGAGCTCCCAGGCAGTGAGTGTCCTCTTCCCACTGTCATCGGATGGTGCCCTCCCCATGCTGCCTGTGTCTCTGAGCCCATCATTCTGGGCCCATCTCTCTTCAGGTTAAATGGTTCCTGCT